>JACXGJ010000929.1:0-99767 GCA_016801105.1 Esox niger | reverse complement strand
TGGAGCATGTGCCTTGTTGCGCTCATTATTTTTCAATGTGCACAAACATTTATTTCTAAGACTTCAGTAGTTTGTGATGGAGATTAATTTCCCTTTTTTGTCCCTAACATTGGTGCTTTGAATAACCGAAGGCTCCCATACCTACAGTATATACTTCTTTCAGTGCTTTATGTTCCCCTGAGAAGCATACACCACTCTGCAGACGCCTTCTTGTTATTCCAGTTTTTCTTAATTGAAAGCCTAAATCTTTAGGATCATGTTTTATTACTTAGCTAGTCATGTTGCAATAGAACAAGCGTTGATATGATGCACACCTGACACACCGTATTGCTATTTATAGCATGTAGTTTGTTGATTGCCTAAACAACAACTGTAAGGGCGGCAGATGGCATGTGACCAGTAACCAAAATGTTGCTAGATCTAATCTCTTGAATATTTTCATAAACAAGACCGTTAACCCTATTTTATGAAAGGAATGCACATACCGTTTGTTCATGTCGCCACCTACAGAGGTTGTGGGCGCTACTTTTTTGTAAAATAATGCATTTTAGGCTAATTCATTTAACATCGCAGAAAGTTGACAGTAAAAAGGATTGCGCCTAAATGGAAGTTATAAAATCCATTATTACTTATATAGTATGTCAACAATAATATATGGTATAAGTGTCAAATTTCAACAGTTGCTATAAGCATGTTTTAAAATGTCTCTTGACTCATAACGACATGGGGAGAGTGGAAAGCATAAGGGAGATGCCAAAGCCATGTTCAGGTAAACTTTTAAAAAGCATTTAGAAAATCTGATCACACTTATATTATTTACATTTCTGTAAAATGTAAAGGATACAGTATAAACATTAACACGTATACAGGAATATACACTCATTTGTCGAGTAACACATTGTTTTTGTTGTTATTTGGTTCTGTATGCCAGCTCTGGATTGAAAGTATATGGGGACTGTACTGTAATTTCTAAATGGTTAATCCGATATGGATTCAAAAACCTTTTAAATCTGACCATCTGCACTTTAATCCCATAGTCATGGTATTGTTGCATATCAAACACTCACGTTGAGAGCAAAAAGAACACTGCCCAAGTACTTATGGAGTTCACCATTTGAAATGTACTCTTATTTTCAAGATGATATGGGCTATTTATTCTGTTTTATCTTTTTTTTTATTATTTGTATGCTTGGGTCAATTCATATCTTGCAGTCAAACTGGAAATAACAAAAACTTTGATCTTCTAAAACATATCTTGTTAGCAGCTATTTATGTGCATGTTTACTTTGTTGTTCACATATTGGTGTCTTGTTCCTGATAATAAAAATGTCTCCTCGTGTCATTTGTGATATTGTAGAATTCAAGTATTTTGCGTATTGTTTATGTTAAAACACTTAAATATACATTACAATGTTGACCAATCAAATAGTCAAGACCTGTCTACTGGTTGATATCATTTATTTTGTTGTGTACCCTCCAGGTTTTGTCTCAGTCATTTTGTTGATTGAGAAACTGATGTCTCCGGCATGTCTTTGCCCTAACCTGGCCTATAAGTGTGGAGACTGAGGGTCTCATTTCAAGAATTGTTCTCTCCTAGCATAGTCTGCACAGCATTGTTAATGGCTGATGCTACCCAAATCCAAACTCTATCCTAAGTTTATTACTTATTACCTAAACTATTTCAGATGGGTTTTTAGGCCATTGTTCCGATAGTAATATCCTTCCTTAAAGAGATTATGCTTGGAGATGTCACTGTTATCATTGACTGTGTTCCTCTATTTTGGTAGGAATTTACGTTGACCGAGGCGAGTCAAGTGTTTGAATCATGGAAGAACCCGCCTACTGCAGTCTACATGGAGTATTACTTCTTTAATGTGACCAACCCTCAAGTGTTCTTAGCAGGGGGAAAGGCAGTGGTGACCCAGATTGGGCCTTACACTTACAGGTAAATATTGACTACTTGCCATGCTCTGACTTGATATCCATTTCCAAACATAATCCTTTGTGAATTTGTGCAGATTTCAACTTTCGTCCCAGAACATGTTTGTATGATATGTTGGTCACTGGAAGCCAGTGATACAGGCCTTAGGAAAGTCATATTGACTGAATGTTCTTCCATGCTGCTGAACCTGTTGATGCTGGACTTGTTGGAACTCGTTCGAAGTGAGGATTAAAGACATGTGTCGACTGATTATTTTCTTCCCACATCTTTCCATCAAAGGGAATACAGACCTAGGGAAAATGTGACTTTTCTAGAAAATGGAACCAAGGTTTTTGCCCTGAACCCCAAAAGCTTTGTCTTCGTCCCAGAGAAGTCCAGGGGTGATCCCGAGGTCGACATTCTGACGACCGTCAACATTCCGTTTGTGGTGAGTGTGGGTGGGAGTTTATGTACAAGTCTGCCCCACTTTAAATATCCTGTTGGGGTGCTAATAGACTGAATCTTTGCTGTGACTTGTGTGCTGTGTCTGCAGTATAGCTGAAACAGAGCTCCTAGAGTACATACAAACAGAAGGGTGTTCATTATTCCGCCAGTCTACCCTTTCTTTGGTAAACTCTAACCACATTTAACCTTTTAAGGGTCCCAGTGTAACCCCTTTAATGCAGTATTTACATGCCTTTGCTGCAGCATTCTCCTAGACTTTCTAAATATTATACCTGATGATGTAGTATGACATCTGGGTGATTTTGTTTTGACCAACTTTCCTGAAACTAAAAATGAGTTTGGACATCCTTGGACTGTCCGGATGTTATTTAATGATTCCTGGATGTCTTTTGGATGTCCCATGTTTGTTTTACTGCCTAGCATATCTGACTTGGCTCCAGGTTCTACTAATGAGAACAGGACAAGAAAGCCATTTAAAGCTAAAGACGTTTGTTTGTTTGTGATTGTGTTGTGTGGTACCATTGTTTTACTGGTGGAAAGTGTGTGGAAGCAGGGAATTTGAGCTCCCCTTCTGTTTCCTCTACTCTCACTTTTCCTGGACAGGCGGTGATGAGTGAGCTGAACTCTTACTCTTTTATCCTGCGTTCCTTGGTCTCCATGTGGACGAACTCCATTGGCGTGGACATTTTCATGAAACGCACTGTCCAGGAAGTGCTGTGGGGATTCAAAGACCCGCTGCTCTCCAAAATCCATGCCCTGAAGCCAGAAGTGGATGAGTATTTTGGATTAATGTGGAAGGTAAACAACACTGGAAATACTGGAAACCATATGTAGTCTTAGCTAATGGTCTTTAACTTGTCATTTCATAGCAGCTGGGATGTTTCACAAGCTACTTTGGTCATAGGACCTAGGTAAAGTCCACTTGGTCTATTTGTGTTTGCCCTGATATTCTTCCTTATGTTTTCACAGTGCATACGTTCTGACTGCAATTTGACAGGTGTCACTGATTAAAACAACAGCCTATGTATGGACAGAGCTGAGTTTACTCTGCCTATTTTCCATTAGGCAGTTCCTAGAGACCAGGAGTCAGAAAGCAGGCCTTGCGGGGTGATCATGTGATCAAAGTGAAAATTACAATATGTTGATGAAGTTGCTTCCTCTTTTTTGCTAGATGCTGTATGTTGTATTGCACAAGGCAAAATAGTTGTTAACAGTATGCTTAGGTGTATCAAGCGAGTTTAAACTATTTTATACATTAATTGCAGAGGTTTTCTGGTCATTTGTTTTTACTCATGCTTGTTAAGTTACAGTCTTACATATCGCCCCTTTAGTGGTTGAACCACCATTTTAGGTATGCTTTTATGTGCCTGTCCCTTTGACTTAGGGGTGGATTGTCTGTCAAGTGTGCACTTATTTTAAAATGACAGGAAATGTACTTAAGAACTTACCATGTCACTCATTAAACAAAATAGACCTGATGGTGTAATACATTTAGGCTCACTTTTTTATCATAGTTTTCATGATGTGAGAACTTCGGTAAAAAGAAAATATAAAAATGAAAACAACAGGATTTAGGGCGGGTTTTGCGGATGGGGCATTGAGTAGTGTGACGGCATGTTGTTCTATTCGAATGGCGACGTGTATCGTTTGCTTTAGGTTTCTCGTAATAGTTTTCATCCAATCTAACAAACCGATCCCTGATAAAGTAAAGAAAATGAAGCAACCGGACAGAGAAGCAAAGATTCAGAAAGGAAAGAGTTGGAACGACCGATGGTGATGATACGATGCCACTCTCAATAGAAGGACTGAGTGCTGAGACGTATCCTACAGAACCCATAACTACACAATTACCTTAGAAGTCTCCCAAATCCTTCTATTTAAAGGTGTATAGTTTTTACCGAATGCTTATTAAAATAAACAATGGGTACACCGCTTTAGTTGCAGTGTCACAAGTGTCGTTGAAGGAGTTGCTCGCTGGAGTTTGAGGAAGACATTTGTTTTATTACTTTAATTCAAACGCTGTATTGTAAACAAATTGAGCATGGCGTTGTTGTTAATTTTCCTGCAAGAAAAATATTGCCTTTTATTTTTTGTAACCGGGAAACCTGATTGCGTTGATAGTTTACTCCGCCCTCCCCACGTGAGCCCCTCCTTAAGTCCTTGGTTCCAAATGTATAGTGGAAACAGAAAAGTATGGCGCCAACAATGGCATAAATCGCAGGTGTAGCCCTGGTGGTACCACGGTAAATCGCCAGTGGAAACGCAACATTGGCGAATAGAACTCGCGTGAACAAACAAGTCGTTTTAAAGACACGTGAATTGCATCAACCAATGCAACACAACCTTTGACACCTACTGTCGGAAGCCATTTCTTTGAGTGACCTTCTCTGTTGCCTAAACCAATGCTAATCAACGATATCTCTAGCATGGCATACAAAGCTTGAGCACTAATGGACATTGAACCCACCTTTTAGGATCGGCGTGCTTTTCTTTCATGTCATGTAATATGAGAAAGTGTAAACAAAATGGACAGGCTACAGTAATGGCAGCATTTTCATTTCAGCCTCTAAAGCACACTATTCTTCCTGAGGATGACAGGTAGCCATTTCAAACACTGAAGTGTCTTCCCCTAAATCAGAGGAAGATTGTTGCTAATTCTGTACCTGTCTACTGTTCCCCGGCTATTTATGGTATGACAGTCTAACTAAACAATTGTCACTCTCTCATTTTTGTTCAGAAAAATGGAACTCATGAAGGAGAGTTTGTGTTTAAGACGGGCGAACAGGACTACATGGAGTATGGCAGAATAGACACATGGAATAAACTAACGTAAGGCCCTTTGATTTCCAAATTCACGTATAATAGCTCTCAAGGTTTTCTCTTTTCAACTTTTTGCTTTTTGCTCCTTGCCTTGAGGCTTTGTGTAAACGCAATGAACAGGAATAAATTGGGGTTGATCCAAATCAAGTATTTAAAGTCCAAGGATGAGCACCGTTGCTCCCTCGTGACAGTGAAGATTGTGAAATCACATGTTTAAACATCTTAGAAAACCGCTTATAGGCAGTCGAAATGACATCAGTGTTTGGTCTTGCCACATTATTTTAATAACCTTGTGTACACCAAAGCTTTCTCCTATTCTAACGCACTCTGTACATCTCCCCTGTCAACAGTGAAATGTCATGGTGGTCCTCTAATCAAAGCAACATGATCAATGGGACGGACGGCAGCGTGTTCCATCCTCTGTTGTCCAGGAAAGAGCTGCTGTACATCTTTGCCGCTGACCTCTGCAGGTACGTTCCAATGATATCACCGAACCTGTATTTCCTGTAGTTTCAGTGGGGGAATTCCTATAACAGCCAGGGGTCATCAAGAAACCACCAGAAATTATGCTAAAGTACAATTCCAAAATCCAACCGTAATATGTGGTAGATCTTTAGATTAGCTGACATGTCTGGTGTCTCATTCCCCTGCTCTGTGGTGCAGGTCTATCCATCTTGGTTATGTTGAGGATGTGGAAGTGAAGGGGATCCCAGCCTACCGCTTCGCCCCGCCACATGACGTTCTACAGAGTCCCGATGAGAACCCCACCAACGCCGGCTTCTGCGTGCCAGCTGGAGACTGCCTTGGCACCGGAGTGCTAAAAGTCAGTGTTTGTCGAGAAGGTGAGAACCGGTTCGTCACCGTGTTGCAATCCCGGCTGGCATAATATAGCAGGCACCCCTTAAACTTTGACTAAGCGGTCACCTGTTTTTCTTTGACTGTAAATATCTCTATTGAATTCCGTTTTGCCAGTGATTATAGATGAAATAAATGGCACGGGTTCCTGCGTATAAGCATTCAGATGTCAGGGTTGTGTAGATGGTCAATGATTAACTCCTATATAGGAGCCATAAACTATGGACTCCAATGAGTTTGAATATAAAGGCTGAGATAAGGCATTTGTCCAGATTCCCTCATAAAACAATTCATTTTTGAGGACGGGCCAATTAAATGCACTTTTATGACCGTTCCATGTAAAGACAGTGGGGTAGTTACTTTTAGATCTCATTTCTAAGAAAGGTTTGCTTTTGCTGTCTGGTTCAATGGAGAAAGTTCAACCCTCTGGACAAACTGTAGTTCCTCTGGTGTTCATAATGCTGGTTTCATTCTATGGATTCTGAGAATGCTCTTGTGAAATATGAGGTCTTTTAAGTTCATTCGGTTTCATTTGATTTGTATGATATTGCAGTTTGAATTAATACGTTGTATTTCTTAGCTAGGATTATAAACAAATGACCAAAGAACTCAGCGCATTGTCTCGCCATGTGGGTGTTCACAATGTCTTTATGGCCACAATAAATAATGTTTTGTCTTGGGTTGTATCAAAATTAAACCAATTTAATTGTCGGCTGATTAGAACATGTCCAGTACAGGTCGCAATGGCAAAGAACTCCCCACATCTTTGCTATCTCTGTTTGGGTTACAGGACCAGATGGTTCATGTTATAAAGTTCCCACATTTGTATTTCTGTATTTTTCCACAGCGTTTACTTTATACAGACCTAATTTTCTCTTCACTTATTCTTTCTGATGCCTGTCCATAGTAAATGTTTATCATATTGCTTGTGTTTTTGTTTTCTATTTAATATGGCTTTGCCCTTGTTTCCTTCCCAATGTCTGTAGGTGCACCTATCGTGGTGTCGTTCCCCCATTTCTATCAGGCAGATCAGAAGTACATTAATGCTGTGGAAGGACTGAGCCCCAACAAGGAGGAACATGAGACATACCTTGACCTCAACCCGGTATGAACACTTGTCTTCCATCTACATTGTTAAGGCCAGTATGTGGGAACCGCTATGACCCCTATGCTTTGTTTACATTTAGAAATGCAAAAGGCTTTGGCCGTGTGACGTTCAATGTGTAAATGCAGTACCAGTGGAAATTGTGCTGCCGTCAGAAAGGATACTTTTCACCTGTATAATGTTGCATTTCTGTGTTTTATGCACCTGTTTTAGACCACTGGGATCCCCATTCGTGCCTGCAAGAGAGCCCAGCTGAATATCATTTTGAACAGAGTTGCAGGCTTTCCGTAAGTATACCCATTGGAAATGTTTTCAACACTTGGTTGCCTGAATTGTTTTCACACACTGAGTATGAAGGATGAGTTGTCCCATTGTTGAACCTTGAGTCCTCACAACATCTTCATTTTCACAGCAAAACCAAACATCTGAACCAGACCATTTTCCCCATTATGTTTGTCAATGAGGTAAGACATCTCGCCCTATATTCAATTAATGTGCAGCTTAGTCTTATCAGACATTAAGAAAATGTCGCTGTTAAATATGCAGTCTGGGATTTTTACCACAAAAACACATTTTGTCTGGACCCTTTTTTGTCTAAATAGTGCCACTTTTACAACTAGTGGTCAAATCTGACTGCATCTTCAAGCTTGGGAAAATATTTCAGTATTTATTGAAGACCAGTTAATAACTGCTGATAACATAGCAAAAAACTGTTCCAACATTGGTTAATGGCCTGGTAAATACTTGACCCTCCAGACTGCCACAATCGACGATGATTCTGCTGCCCAGATGAGGACCCTGTTGCTCATCGTGACCCTTGTGTCCAACTTCCCTCTGCTCATCGTGGGCATGGGCGCCATCCTACTTGTAGTCCTGGTCATCCTCGTGTGCCGTTCCCGCCAGAAGAAGGTAAGGCCTCTCCATCACTGCATTTGCAGCCAGGAGAGCCAAACAATACATATATATTTAGTTAATTAGCTTCCACGTGCTGAAAGATATGTAGTTTAAACGGTGCGCTTCATTCCCAATTGGGCAGCTGTTGTCAAGGAGGTTATGAGGGATTAGCCTTATCGCGGATGCCCAGTTTAAAGTTAGCTTTAATTGTGTAATGGCTGTGGGGAACTGCAAACTCCTTGCATGTTAACAAAGTGCACGAAGACGAAACACAGTCAGCATGTGCAACTTCTGCTAATCTCTGAAATGTCATTGCTGTTGGCCTTTTTAACAACTGAAATCACTTCAGTGCATATTTCTGAGTTTGGCAGTAACCTGATTGCAGACGGTCACAGTGATGACTCTGCAGGGTATAGTCTAAATTGCCGCGCAGGCCGGAGAGTGCACTGAACTCCAGCAACCCTGTAGGGCCGCCCGTGTACCTTTAACACTTATCTATGTTTTTCTAGGTTACTCACACTGACCCTTTGTGCATGACCCCATTACCCAGCCGTCTGTTGTGACACAGATAAAAAGTATCTTCCCCACATGTTTAACTTCAGATATGTTTCACATGTTCATGCCTGAGAAACAAATGAGAAATTTGCGGGTTCGTGGACAAATATTTGCTATTTTTAAGTATTTAGATAAAGCGGTCTTGAAGAACTGTAGTTAAGTGCTATGATTTACATTTTCTGTAACCCTCCTTTTTTCCTTTCTGTTTTTAGAATGAAGTAAAACGTATTGATTTTACTGAAGCTTTTCATTCTTTTACTGTAAGTCTTCATTTTGCCTTGTTTGCTGTTTTCATTACGTTAATTCTTGCTTAATATTATCATTTAGAATTCTTTAGGGTTAATATACAAGTATTTTGCTTTCCTGCTTTATAGTGATATTTATTTTAGATAGGAAGTTCAACTGTTTTACATCTTGCCTTATGTTGACAAACCTGTTTTACTTGATTTATTTGACCCAGTTTCAAGTTGTAGTTATCCATTGACAAACTTATTATAATGCTATGTGAATCAAATTTCAATGTCCCAGAAACATGGTTTGCGTAAACACCAATGGGCACCGAATGAAAATGAGGACCCGTAAAACATTTCTGAACTTCCACTTTAAGTTGGAATGGAACCATTCTTTATATAGTAAAACATTTTTATTTATTGGTAAAATGTATGCATTTCTTTTTACTTGTTTCTTGTTGTCTTTATCATGTTCTGCGTTCACATTTACAAAACGTCTTCCCATCTCCCTTTGTAGACGGCGAAAGATGAAACAGCCTATACCCAAGTCAGTGACAAACCAGAGGCGGAGCCGTCAGAAAGCAGCCACACCAACCAGCCAATGAGGAACGGTTCCTACATTGCCATGTCTCCTGTGGAGGCTCAAAAGTGTTGATGGAGGCCATTTTGCGTGGGGTGGAGGGGGAAGCGGAGCAGCTTTGGCGTGGTATTATAACTGATGCCGGGGTTGTGCAGTGTGGCCAGGGGTTTTAACTTCTGGGGAACAGCCCCAATAACTGTCAACCAATCAAGACATTGCTCCTCTTCTAAATGATCCGCTTGACTGTCCTTCTCCTGCTGAGCATGGCCTTTCCTCAGGCAGTAGTGCAATATCGCACCACCGGTATCCGACTACTGTCTTCCACCACCACCACTACTACTACTACTACTACTACTACTACTACTACTACTACAATTACTAAAACTACTACTACTGTTATCTCAGTTCTGTCCTCAGCACTGGGTTCATGAGGGATTACTGGTTTTCTCAGCCAGGAGTATTTTCTGCTTTTCTTTTAGGGAATATGTAGCATAATTGGCACAACGTTCACCGATCAACAACTACTGAGCAGCCACTCTCAGCCTTTCACCGAGCTTAGAGAGCACCGAGTGACTGGTATTCACCTGAACAATGAAGACCGGAGGGTCCCGTTACATTTCTTTGTATCAGTGTTTGTGAGGTCACTTCCAGAACAAGCCAACAGATTTCAACCGATGCTCCTGAAGTGAAATGGTGTTACTGGTGTTTCTCATTCCTTCCCCGCAACTGAGTGTTCACTGATTCTGGATTATGTGGTTTCGCTACAAAACGGTGTACTTATGAAGAGAATTCACAAATATAGTTTTAAAAAATTGACTGAGCCAAACCATTTATAGTGTATTTAGCGTTTTCTTGATAAATCCGTACACACAACCGAACTGTTAACCTGTTACCATACGTGCGCACGCATGTGGACATGTGTATGTGCGTGCGTGTCCACGGCTGTGTCTTGGTTTGATTGGCGTGTGGGTGTCTTCGCTTGATGCAGACACGGTGTAGTACAAGGCTGTTAGTCAGGCCCTGGAGACTAAGTCATTCTTGTTTTAACTTCTACCTGGGAGGTTATTGTACTCACAGGTCTGAACGAGAGGATAAAAACCAGAATTGCTTTTGTCCTCCATTTCTTACACTTGGCCACCTTGGTATAGCATGACTGAAATAATACATTTCCCTTAACTTTAGTTTAAATAATAAACATTTCTGTAAGCATTGAATACTTTTCAGTCTATAGACGATAGAGAGTCAGGGAATGTTACCAATAGCTAATGTAGATATGCCGTAAGCTTTCATCTAATATTAAAAATGGAAGAAAAAAACAACATACCCATCCAACTTAAAAAGGAGACTTGAACCTATTTTCTGCCTTACAATTTGTTTTGGTGTTTCCTCATGTTAAAATGGTAAAAAGCTGTATATCTAAGTAGTTGTATATATGTAATGAAGAAATGTCGGGCTACCTCTGACCTAATCCAGCAAGTAGTCAAAGATGTGCCGAAGACACTTATTTTTGGACAACAGTGTTGACCCACTTTACGCGTCTGCACTCGTACTTAGTGAAAGCACAATTTTTGGATTGCTAGTACAGTCCTCATAAGGTGACCAGGTTTTTCACATACGACTGTACCCTGTTACGAACACCAACAGGTTCTCTGTATAAAAAAGGTGCATTATAGGATAAACAGTTGAACAATGCGCACTTATTCTGCTGTGCGTGCCATGTCAAACAGTCAACTGGCTAGCCAAGGAGCTATAAGTATTCAGAGAAATATGGAATCGCTGTTTGTCTTATGTTTTAATGTGTAATGTTTATGTTCCTGCCACTGGTCTGTATTGTCCAAACTTTTGGCAGTTGCTTCTGGAAAAACTCAACTAAGGCCATAATACTGTAGACATGAAAATGTTATTCCTGCACTCTCCAAAAAAGAAAAGAAAATGTGCCCTGTGTTTTCCTTTTTTTTGGTAAGGTTATTTAAAATGCAATGGTCCTTCTTTGCATTTCAGTGGTTTGCCACAGGGTTGCTTTTCTGTGTGGTTTCTAAGGTATTATTGTATACTTGGCCTTTAACTTTTCAGTACATTGATTTTAGTTTGTCTTTTATCTATTATTGCTGCTAATAATTGCCATAACCTATGGACTTGTATTTTTCTATGGATTAACCATCCATGCTCATATTCTCTTTAGGGGTTGGTACAACAGAAACTGGTATAATCTCCAAGTCTGGTCTCTGTGAAGCAACTCCTATGAATATTGTAGAATATTTGAGCAGGATACAATGCCCAAAGCTTGCTGCCATTTACTGGAATTAGCAGATAACTATAGATATCAACACTGCATCAAATGTTTCAAAAACACTTCTGTTATCTAATGATGACTTGATCTCTGTTGTCATAGTGGCAGACTCTAGTGTCTGAAGAATTGTCCATATTGAGATGATTTTGAAATGTGTAATATTTGTTTTTGTGGGTCATCACAGATTGGCTTGGTAAAATGGGGAACGAGTTCTAGCTGGATTCCGTAGTACATAAATGGAGAGTTTTCCAACATTTGTTTGGTTGTTCCATTAAGGACGTCTGTCAGACAGGTTTTTCGGGGTATAGGACTGCCGGGATCATGGTTCCAATTTTTTATTAAGAACAAATTCTCAGTAGGGCTCAGCCTAAATACAGGCAATCTTGGCTTTGTGCAAGCATTGCTGTACTTGTATAATCATCAGTCTGACCATCCTTACTGACTTGAATCTATTACCCGAGAGCCGTGTGTGTCTTGTGTGCATAACACTGTGTACTGAGCCATCACTTACACTGTCTGACTGATTAGTCCCTCACCTTTGTACCCAATTATTTAAGTCCATTCATTCCCCTGTGCTTGACCAAAGATAACCTGCATAGATCTGTTCCAGCTGGTGTTTACCGTGCTCAGAGATAACGGTTGAGTCACCACCGTCCTCCTGCGATTATGGCTGCGTCGGCAGCATATACTCCCTGGACTGGGCACTACGTTTGACCCGAGCCCCCAGGGACATAGTACATTGGGGTTAGGGAATAGGGTGCTATGTGGGATGTGTGCCGTATACAACCGTGCCGAAATCCATGGTCAGTTTATTTTACAACCTTATTTGAGTTGTGTATTTCTCCCAACAAGGCAAACGTTCATTTTTCCCCCCCCCCACAGTTTTTGGTCAATATTGAAATCGAGAGAATTGGGCGATCCCGATGTAGTTTTTTTTTTATGCACAAAAGCAAGAACTTTAAAGGGTTGTGTGTGTGTGTGTGTGTGTGTGTGTGTTTGTGTGCGTGTGTGTATGTGTGAACTCAACCATGTATTGCTGTGTCAATACATAATACTATGTAAAAAATACATTTTTTATAATGTTTTGTAATCAGACACAATATTTATGTATCCATGTTCAAAGTTTTTGTTTTATGAATTTGTATTTTGACCCTGTTTCTTTTCTATCTTAAGTGCAGTTTAGTAATAATTTTGTAATATTCGACTAGGGTCATTAAGCACATTTTTAGTTTGTCATTTCATTCTTTTCATCTCACGAATAACCATATCTTATGTCATAACATAGTGTCAGAGACCCAGATGTTCTGGGAATTCCTTGATGGTTGTGAATGGTTTATGTAAGAAATGAGGTGTTCATGTCAAAATGCTTTTGAAAAAGCCAGTGCTCTGTTTTGTCAAACAGCAGTGATTACTTGGAAGGCTGACTATCTGTATACATGTGCAGGAAGATAACTTCAGTGCCGGCACGGGCACAAGAAGTGTTCATGCAATTTAACCCATAGATGAATGAAGCCCTCCCCTTCAAGGAAGAATGCTAGTGCCATATCATCCTTATTTAATTACTTTGCTTTCAATGTACAAAATGTGTTTAGGCAGTGTACTGACTTTTTTTTTTTTTTTTTTTTACATTTCATTGCTTGTAAGTCTGAATAGCCAACTAACAGAAATTTCATGTTTCTTCTGAGAATTATTTGTTTGCTGCTGAAAATGACAATCTGTCATGTTGGGTGCAAAACAACTTCAAAAGTAATATTAATTTGTTTTTTATTTACACTGCACAAATGTTTATACAATGCTTTTGTAAACATTTCTAGTGTATTTGCAAAAAATAAAGTTGCAATGAATGCAAAGAATATAGTTGACAACTGTTTATTTAATCCCTAAATTGCCTTTAATTAACTGCTGAAAAATGCTTCCTGACCCTCTAACCATCTGTTCCCGATCTGATGCCAGTTCCTCCTTAACCCACCACCTCAAACTCTAGTTAATACCATCTCTACCACTTGGACAAAAAGGCACCGCCTTTGTGAGAGGTGAACATGATTAATCTTTATTTGGCATGTGATGTATCATAACATCTGTCAAACAGAAAAGGTAAAGAAAATATTTTGACATTCCTGTAATTTTCCAAGTGATTAACATCTAAACTGTGGAGTGATATCCCTCCTCTAAACTTACATTTGTCACATGGACAGTGTCAGGGGAAAAAAGCGGTTTTATTTTTATGCACATGAATTTCAGTGATCTGAGGTCTGGTATCTGACCAGACAAATATAACATCTGGATACTAGGTAGATCCACACTTGGTGGCCATGAATCTGTTCTGTGTGAAAAAACATCAGAATCCAGTATTGTATTTGCAGAAGGAAATCATTGTAAAAATAAATATCCTATATGAATCAGATTTGTAATTGATTCAAGAGAGGTTATTTCACCATGTAATCTCCACCTGTCTCTTTGTGGTTTTGAGCTCTTATAATTAACTTTCATAGGCCTGTTGCAACATTGTCTCACCATTCTGTTTCCTGATATGACATGATTGAACTATTCACAAGGGAGAATTGTTCAGGTAGGTTATATATCCTCTGAAGCAATGGGATCAGATGTTACTTATTCACACAAGCAAGGGGTTAGGTTTTATAGCAAAGGAGTTCGATATCTTTTTGCAATACAATCAGTACCAACCAGCACTCATAATGAAATGCATTGCCAAAGCCACACTGCTGGCACATGAAAACCCCACCAACCGGAACATCACAGGCACCATGGAGCGCTGTCCTGCTTGTTTGCTTCGCTCTGCTCCCTACTACAGTTTATTTTCCTGCTACAACAAAGGTACCAGTCTTTTACTCGCGTCCTGGCATCCCAAAAAAGCATGTACCACAATTGAATCCTTTGTACCTGAAGTATTCCCCTTCAGGCCCTTGATGTTCTGGCCTTTACTGAGACATGGATTATTTTAGAAAGCACTGCTACTCAAGCTGCTGTCTCCTCGCCTGTTTTCCCATATTCTGAGTGTCTGGTTGTGGTGGGGTTAGCAACGGGCACTAATTCTTCTCTCCACCACCTCACCTGTCTGTGTCCTCTTTTGAATTGAATGCAGTCATTGTCATTTGTCCATTGAAAATGCTTATCTATTGTACACCATGTGCCCTTGGAGACTTACTCATTGAGCATGATACTTTGATAAGATCCGTTCCTGACAATGGTTTACCGCTCACATTACTGGGGGATTTCAACCTTCCACTCCTTCCCCATGTTGACCTCGTCCTATCCCAGTCCTCTCCCACTCACAAGGGTGGAATCTAGGCTTAAGGCTGTTTGTTGACTAATTGTACTGCAACCTGTCTCAAGGTCTCTGATCACAACTTTGTTCCCTACTGTCTTTCTGTCTCCTAAAACTCCATCTTCCCCCAGGCAGTTGGTCATGCATCTCATTCTTGGTTCTCTGTTTACTAGTCTCCTCTTCTATCCTACTATCTCTTACAGTCACCAGTCACACCAATCCTAACACTTGAATCTCTGATATTAAAAATCAACTGACCCATATTATTTTGCATCTTTGCTATTTATATTCTTCTTTAAACTGATACCAATTGGGCACTTGTGGCTTCGTAACAAAATCGTAAAGTCAACTGGAAACCAGGCTGCTTCTGATGTGGTTGTCACTGTTTACTTCAGCAAAATGGATTTCAGGATGATTCTCCCTAATGAAACCTGAAGTGAAAACACCTATTCCATTTGCCAACATCTACAGGGTCAAACATTAGAAAGTGACCAAGACTTTAGATAACAAAGCATTTAGGATACCAGTGCCTCACTCCAGGGTGAGCTTAACACTTTCTTTGTATGTTTCAAGAAAAACAACAGTGAGCTCATAACAAGAACCACTACTGTTTACATGGACAGTTTCAGGGGATGTTGTAAGTAGAACCTTCAAGCATATCAACCCATAAAAACCCTTGCAAGGCTAAAGGGCCTGATGGTATCTTTAAGTCCTCAGAACAAGGGCACATTAAGTAGTGGGGGGTGTTCATATTTAACATCTAGACTTCTTAGTCTGTCCCCACCTACTTCAAGAGGTATATTTCTCTAGTACCCAGAAATGAAAAAGGGACCAAGCTAAACAGCCAGGGTCATTTTGGTTTGTCACTATGAAATACTTCAATGATGACCTAAAAAACATGCCACTTGAACATTTTCAATGCCCACCATATTCATAAAAACTTTAAATAAATACCACACTTGAACTCATGCTCATGTCCTTGAATCCAGAAACACTACTGAAACTAAGCTGAAAGAGTTAACATGTATTCTGTATCTGTTTCTTCATTCCTACAGTGCCTTCAAAAAGAAAACACAACCTTTTCTTTTCTCCAAATTGTGTTATGATATTGGCTTAATTTGTAGTTGATATTTGTTTGCAATCAAACTACAGACAAAAACCCATAATGCGAAAAGCCAAAAAACACATTTATTTGCCAATTTATTGAAAATTAAAAGCTAAAATAACTCATGTGCCCGTTTTAGAATAACCATTGAGCCTCTGTCGGCTTTGCACACCTTGATATGAAGCAGTTCCTTGCAGATTTCTTCCTTGCCATTTCTCCCAAGCAAATATTGCTACTCCAGCTGCTCTGAATCTGATTCTGAGTGCAACTAAGCGAAGGAGCTGATCGTGCATCTCAATAGATTGTAGAGAGAACATACTCCCCCCACTTAGCTGTCCAGAGGCTGTTGAGAGGCACAACATTATAGATGACCAGACAGGGTCTCACCACACACCCACACCATAGTGAACAAACTTCAAGTGGCAGAAGTTGGACATGGCCCTGACAACCTTTACAGTCTTCTACGCATTCATCATTGCATGTGTTTCAGATATTAGCAAGTAATAGAAATCAATATTTGGTGGAATAACCCTGATTTTTAATTACCGCTTTAATGTGTCTTGACATGCTCTACAGCAGTCTGTCACATGGCTGTTGGGTGACTTCATGCCACTCCTGACACAAAAATCCAAGTTGCTTGGCTTTGTTTGATGCTTGTGACCATCCATCTTTCTCTTTATCAAATTCCAGAGGTTTTCAATGGGGTTCAGGTCTGAAGATTGAGCTGGCCATGACAGGGTCTTGATCTGGTGGTCCTCCATCCACACCTTGATGGACCTGGCTGTGTGACATGGAGCATTGATTGTCTTGCTGGAAAAAACTATTGAGGAACATTGTCAGAGCAGAAGAAGCAAGTGTTCCCCAGATCATCACCAATCCACCACCAAATTTCAAAGTGGGTGTGAGATACTGTGGCTTGTTGGCCTCTCCAGGCCTGCGTCTAACCATTAGACGATCAAGTGTTGAGCAAAGCTGAAAAATTGACTCGTCAGAGAAGATATACTCCATACCTCTACGGTCCAATCCTTATGGTCTTTTGCAAACTTCAGCCTGGCTCTTTTTGTTTCTCATTGATGGAGGAGTTTCTTCTAGCTTTGCACAACTTCAGCCCTGCTTCTAGCAGCCTGTTTTGAACTGTCCTTGCCTAGCACTTCACATGTCACTTAAACTGCCATTTGCCGTTCTTTTTGTAGGTAATCTGTCATCCTACGGTTGTTGACCGACATTCGAATGAGTTGACGGTCAGTGATGTCAGTTGACGGTCGTTTTTGCTCTCTGACAGTCTGTAGCTTTCCAATGCTTTTTACCATCCAGCTGGTCCAATGGCAAGAAGATAGTGACGACTCCAGCAGTGGTTTTTATACTTTTCATTGTTAGATTAGATTTGGTTCAGGTAATCACCTAACCAGTGCCTCATTACTTGAATTGAGTTGTGCCTGTGTTGGAATTTAACAAACACAGGAATGGAATAGTTGCCATCCATGTAGAGATGTTGATTTAAGAAAAATTAGGAGTGGTCAATAAATGTATTCCAGAGCTGTATAAGATATATCTCAAGATCAGCTTTTTTCCATTTTTGGAACACTGCAAATTTCGGAAAACTTTTGTCAAATGCTGGCGCAGAAAAACGAATCCATGCTTCTGTCACTCCTAGATCAGATTACTGCAATGCTCT
This sequence comes from Esox niger, assembly GCA_016801105.1. Classification (NCBI taxonomy): domain Eukaryota; kingdom Metazoa; phylum Chordata; class Actinopteri; order Esociformes; family Esocidae; genus Esox; species Esox niger. The sequence continues at coordinate 81,986 of JACXGJ010000929.1, read as the reverse complement.
TCTCTCCAGTTACCTTGATAAATCAATAAATAAACTTCAACTAGTGTTGAACACGGCTGCTAGAATCCTGACTAGAACAAAATAATTTGAAAACATTACTCCAGTGTTAGCCTCTTTACATTGGCTACCTGTTAAGGATATGGCTGATTTTAAGGTTTTATTGTAAACCTATAATGTAATACATGGACTTGCTGCTTGCTCGTTTAAAAAAAGTTGGGATAGAGGCAACAAAAGACTGGAAAAGTTGTGTAATGCTAAAAAGTAAACTATCACACAACTAATTAGATAAATTGGCAGCAGGTCAGTAACATCATTGGGTATTAAAAGATTATTCCAAAGAGGATGGGGAGGGTTTCACCACTCTGTGATAGAATGCACTGGCAAATGCAACAATTAAAAAATAATGTGTCTCAATGTATTTGCACAAATCTTGGAGATCTCATCATCTATGGTACATAATATAATTAAAAGATTCAGAGAATCTTGAGAAGTCTCTGTATGCAAGGGACAAGGCCAAAAACCATTATCTGTGAACACAGTATGTTGCTGCAAAAAAGAGTCCGGGTGCTAAACTGGCATACTGTCTGGTACTCACCGAGGGGCCTCTGGGTATTGTTGTTTTTGATTGTCAACGCCTCTAATTGGGTACCCTATTTATGTCTGGTTTGTGCCCCTCCTTTTGTTGTTTAAGTTGGTGGAAAACATTAAAAGGATGTTACTCTACTCTCACTCTGTGCCTCATGTCCTGCCTACTTACAACCGTGACACGTGTCTGCAGTTCAGCACTATGAAATAAACAATACGACAAAGGAGAGCCCGCATTGTTGAGTAGCTGGAATAGACACGGCCCTGCAGCAACTGCCCTGCTGAGATCAGCTTGCCCTCCAGGACAGTTATGTCAAGCACAGTAGGCCTCCGAAATTCCATGAAGAGCCGCCACCCGAGACTGTTTATGCTGACACCCTCTGACTAATGGCACAGAGGACACCCAAAACATCTTCCATCCGAAGACCCTCAGACTGTTAAACTGACTATCTGCCGACCATTCACTCGGATCCGCACACTTTACACACTACCTCATTCAAGCTGATTCATGATACACACGCTCAATCACACACACACGCACACGCACACGCACGCACGCACGCACACTCGCCATGATCTGACACGCGCACACTCAAAGTAAAAAGGCTCACACATCCACAGTCAGCGTACACGCACGTGCGCACTGGCATTCATAAATCCAGTCACTCTGCGGTCCCGTGTGCAGTACATGAACATTTTATAATTCATATTTGTTTTTGACAGTTTGCCAAATAAATCATTTTCTACAGCTGCGCTTTAACGTAACCACCAAACGTAGGCCCAGTTTCTAGCACGGAGTTCCAGCCCTAAGTTCTGTTCAAACAGGACATATTTCACTTTAAACTGGCCAAAGCAAATAACACCCCAGACCTCCTATGGTGAAGGTCCCCTCTCTTAGCCTGCCTTTGCATTTGTCACCAATGTGTAAGGTGGGGGTTGGGGTTCAGGGTTTGGGGGTTGTAGCTAAAAGGAGGGCCAGAGGGCAGGCTGTGGCATGTATGCTACCTCAGCAGTAGTGAGCCGTTGTATTGCCCAGCCACCACCCCCACAGGCCCTACAGTAGCCGCAAGGAATACAAAGGAATGCAACAGTTTCAAAATCATCCGTTATGGTTTTTGCCCCTTATCTACTATTACACCAGGTTTACAACTCCTACAGGCCAGTATATATGTCCGACTCATGTTGACAGATTTAGCTTAGTTCTCCATACCCGGTTTTGGAAATTGACATACCTTCATACTAAATTTGAGGCATGTATTGGCACGGTCGGCGATACGTGGGTGTGAGCATTTTTGTTTTGTGTTCTCAGGTCCTTTTATTCCTTCTGTTGAAAATAAGAACTAAGTGATTCATATATCAGGCAAATCTGAACATGACTTAATGGCCAGTAGTTTAGAAAGACTTCAGAAAAGGATGTGTGTGCTGCTCCTTTGCTAATGCTTTGTGAGTTGCGAACACAGAAGTGCAAGTCAAGAAAGTGGTGTGGCAAACCACTCTTTTCTTCGAAACACATCTGAATTTCGTAACAAAGGGTGAAAGTATGTGGCAGACACTATTTTGCACCTATAGGTATTAAAGGAGAAAAGTGCTGAGTAATTGTAGAGTGCTGAGACAGCCTTCGTCTCACTGGATATATGCAAGTGCATATGGTGGTTTATGTGAGCCATCTTGTGGTCACTAGTAAAGAGTCCAATATTCTCAGAGTAAGGATCTCCTTTAACCTCTACGTAGATTTACAAATACTGTCAAATACAACTGGGTTGAATGGTCCTTCTCTTTAAAAAGAAAAAGTGTTTTTAAAAGAGAATTTACCTGCTTGCATCATGTACTTTATTTTCAATCTAAGGCTAATTATAATTATTTTTCATTCAATTCACTGTATTGTTTAAGGATGTTATTATATAATAATGGCCACTTTCCAGTCCAGTCTGGGCCCTGCCACCACCCCAGTGTCACTTAAGTGTAACTTAAAACTCATTGTTTTTCACAAAATGTCAAATAAAAAATGAGAGCAGCTCATCTGCTTTTTCACATATAGTGGTTTCAATATGCTGTGTAATGATGTGTCTGTCCATATTCCACTCGTGCAAAACAGAATGCGATGATGTAGATATCATTTATCCCTGTATTTAAATGAAAACAGTACAAACACAACACATCAAATGTTGAAACTGAGAAATATTACCATGTTCGAAAAAATACATTTTGAATTTCATGCCTGCAAGACGTTTCAAAGAACTTTGGGACAGGGGCATGTTTACCACTGTGTTGCATTCCCTCTTCTTTTAACAGTACTCTGTCAGCATTTGAGAACTGACGAAACCTATTGCTGTGGTTTTTAAAGTGAAATGTATTCCCATGGTTACAGGATTTCGGCTGCTCAACAGTCCAGGGTCTCCTTTGTCAGATTTTTATTTTATAATGTGCCAAATGTTTTCAATGGGTGACAGATCTGGACTGCAGGCAGGCAGGCAGGTTTAGCACCCAGACTTTTACTACAGATCTATGCTGTTGTAATACGTGCAGAATGTGGTTTTGCATTTTCTTGCTGAAATAAGCAAGGCCTTCCCTGAAAAAGATATGATCTGGATAGCAGCATATGTTGCCCCAAAACTTGTATATACTGTATAGTTCAGAATTAATGGTGCCTTCACAGATGTGCAAGTCACCCATGCCATGTGCAGTGATCATCCCTATACCATCACGGATACTGGCTTTTAAACTGTGCTTTGATAACAAACCAGAGGATCCCTTTTCTCTTTAGTCAAGAGGATTTGGTGTCCATGATTCTCAATAAGAATTTCAAATTTAGATTTGTCCGACCACAGGACAGTTTTCCACTTCCCTCAGTCCATCTTAAATTAGCTCAGCCCCAGAGCGGGCAGCGGCCTTTCTGAATCTTGTTTATATATGGTTTAGTCTTGCCGGGTAGTTTTACCTTGCATTTGTGGAGGCAGCGACATATTGTGTTCACAGACAATGGTTTTCGGAAGTGTTCCTGGACACATACCGTCATGTCCACTGTTTTTAATGCAGTGCCGCCCGAGGGGCCCGAAGATCGCTGGATCTTTTAATGATATTATGTCATGATGTGTGTTTTGTATGCTGTTATTACTGATTGATTGTGTTATCTTCTTATTTAAAAAAAGTTATAACTACCGTTACTTTTTAACTTTTAACTGCATTGTCGGGAGTAGGAAAACCAAGCATTTCATTGCCGTAACTTGTTATTGCAAATGACAAATAAACCTTTGAGCTTGAACTTATGTACCGTACCTGATGAGACCCCGAACCCTTTGCAATTTTACGATGAGACACAATGTTCTTTAACTGTTGCCTGTTTTTTTGTCGATTCTTTTTTTCACCCAGTTATTTATTTGTTGCCAATTAACCTAATTTGTTGTGAGATGTTCCTCCTGAATTATTTTCTTGCATTACACACATTTTCCGGTATTTTGTTGACCCTGTCCCATCTTTGTTGTGGGCATATATTTGTCAAGAAACAATAAAATGACTCAGTTAACATTTGTACCATTTTCCATTGAAACATTGCATTCTGTTTCTTTCAATTTACACAGCGTCCCAACTTTTTGGAAACAGTGTTGTATATCAGTAAGGTGTTTCTTATTAGTCTGCTGCATCTGAAATTTGACCTGATGTAAATTGTTTATTTAAAACGTATTTAATTTTTAGAAGCAATTTTATGCCATAACACAGTCTAAGTCACTGTTAAGTCCATTATTCCTCTGAAGAATATGAATTACCATGATTCAAATGTGAATCATTAACAACCTGCCTACATATTGTTTGAAGTAAAATAGACAGGAAAGCGACTATGGTAAGTCAAAGGTGTGTGCTGTAAAAGTACTGTAGATCATGGTTACGGAAGTATGGAATTGTGGTGCTCAAGTGTATTTGTGTTATCATTCTGCTTCAAGCCAATTTATACTTCTCACTTCAAACAAAGTTTTATTGTTTTACCTTTCCATTGTTTTACATAGGAACATTATTATACAACATTATATTGAACATTATTATATAAAATTACAATAAAATCTTATAACACAAAAAGTAAAGTAGATGATAACCAATGGCAACAGAAGTAATGTATATTAGTATTTTTAAGCCAAGCTGAACTGTTCCCACTGGGTTTTTTTCCGGTCTCTGAAAATATTTGTTGTATGTTTCCTAATTATTTTAATTAATTCCCTCAACTAAACATTTTCTCATGATCTCTCCCGTTAATTGGAACCCCTGTCCTAATCATGGATCAGGTGATAAAATAATACTTCAGTCTGCAACTGAAATACATTTTTTGTACAAAATATTGCAGTAACCTGATTCATTTATAGACCCAGACAGAAATGGCTGACTAGAAAGACAAAGTTACAAATATGCTGTAGCCTACTCCCGACTCTTTAGTATGTCTGTGAAAACGGACTGGATTTGTGTAGCAGTACTCAGATGCCAGAAAATTTGGTTCATTAACCTGTTCATGTAAATGGGTTCCTACAGTAAGATTTGTGGCCTGGCTTGCTGTGACCAGCATCCATTACTGTTGAATCTAAAAAGATTTTGAAACCAGATGAGCCAATTCCAGAATCCCATTAACTGTGGTCCTCCTTGGCCTACAGGGTCTAGAGTTTATGGAGAATGGTGTGGCAAACAAAAATCATCCTGTTAGCAGTGGACCCGTGGGTGAAAACCACTTGTTCATGAGATACAATGAGGGAGATTGGCAAAAATGTGCTAGCTAATAGGCAAGCCACAAACAGGCAAATAACAGCGCAATGCAACAGTTGTGTGCATAACGGCATCTCAGAATGCACTACTCGTTGTTCCCTGTCATGGATGGGCTATCGCTGAAGATAACCACGCCGGGTTCCACTCCTACTGGCCTATGAACAGGACCACACAGCTCCAAATGGCATGTCAATGCAGCTTGTTTGTTATTTTCTTGTTTGTTCATTGTCGCCACACATCTGTAGTTCCTGAGGTGAACAAGCACTCATGTACCAACTGTCTCAATTCTTCCAGTGGTAGGAGTTCCTTGAACTCCGACGGATGGTATCTGAAGGTTCTGCTCTTTTCACCTACTTCCACTACTCCTACTATATACTGGGGTCCCCTTCGAGTTTGGTGAGGTCATTTGAGGTCCCCATGAACATGCTTTTCCCCCTTTCCAGCCGACTCTTCTTGTCTGTCAGTCGGAAAGCCTCCATGAACTCGTCAATGTCAATGTTGCCGTCCTGGTTGGTATCTATAGTGACAGACAGGTCTGAGATGGCCTCATCAGTGATCTCCATCTTTAAGAAGGCACTCAACAGCTTCCATGTCTGACGGAAGTCCTCCATCGTGATTAACCCTGGTGGGAGGAGGGTGAGGCAAGAGATGGGAGAACGGCAGTCAAGATAGGAGTCAAGAGAGGAAAGGGAGAAGGAGAGCAAGTCAATGTGGAGAGACAGGTAGCAGGGGTTCGGTTGGATGTGACAGGAAATTGGCTAGAGAAACTTAACACAATACAGATGTGCTGACTAACTCTGAACAAAGGATAATAGATACGTGTTGCATGTTACTGATGGGCCCCACACATCCTGTCTATACCTCCAGCTAGAAGTTGCATATGTGACTGTCACAGGCTTGATTTTGTAAGATAAACCTTTCTTATTGGAGGGTATTTGACTGTGTAATGGCTGGTTATGACCACTGACCGCCTCCCATGTTTCCTTGTATAAAAGATTGTGTTTATTCTGTATTTGGAGCGTAAAAGGAAAGAACTATGGAAGGTTAACATCGTTGCCTCATGCTGAATAAATATGGCTCTCCCCTGACTTCTGGTTGCATTTATTTTGTTCATTCATATCAAATGAACGGAAGCTGACAGGTGGATGTCTGTAACACTAGGATCCATTGTCCCAGACAGAGATTAACCCTAGTTTAGTCTCCACTGACCGGGACTTTGCATTCCTAGTCTAGGCTTAATCTGTGTCCACGACACCAGCCCTAGAAGATCAGTGGGCTAATCCTCTACATAACTTGGAGAATCAGCCACCAGCTGCTGCTGACGTTAGCTTTAACACCAGGCACGGATTACAGGCCTTGGCACACATGACCACTTTCTGACGTGTGCATTGACACTACGCATCCCAAACAGATTACCGAGTTAAGGCAGTGGCTGACGTCATGTCTTCTGGAATCAAAACATTCACCGGAAGTAACGATACCGGGAAATAAATAAAGAGTAAAACGGTATTGTTACCTGAGTTGTCAAAGTCCACTAATCTAAAGATGGTCTCCAAGGTGGAACGATGACGGTACAAGGTCTCCAGCAACCCGTGATCGACATTCTGAACGGGCAGACAATGGCAGACTTGTATGTGATCAATGTCTATGTAATGACACCCATCATATTTTTTGGGCCCTGAGATCTAAAACAGATGTGTTGTAAAACGCATCAAATCAGTTCCCACAGAATGATTTTAATGTAACCTCTGGAACATAACAACAAACAGCCGGGATCTGTATGGTCAATACGGGCTGTAGTGGCACTTTTAACACGCCATTACCTCCATTTGTGGCTCCTTTATAGAGAGTTCTAGAAACCAATTCTGGTAGTCCAACAAGCCCCCCGGCGTCTTGCAGGTGACTAGCTGAGAGAAGAGCATTCTCCAGGGCAGACCTAGACACAGCACACTCTCTACGGCCGTGGCCCAGTCATTCAGGGAAATCAGACCTGTGTCGGAGAGAAGTAGAATGGGGTTGCTTAATGCTTTGAGCTTTGTTTGTGGATTTGTCATAATGGTTGTTGAGAAGCTAAACTCCAAGAACAATGAGGTGACATCAGATATACATTTCATGAAATATGAGTACAAAGTGAACTGGGTGTATGATGGATTAAATCACCCAACAAATCCAAATCCCCTGGGAAAATAGTTGATCATGATTATGTTATGGTAAATTGATATGTCACCTGTTTTGCCCTTGTCAAACTCTTGGAAGGCTTTGACGAGGTCTGACTTGTGTGCAAACAACTGCTCCCGCAGGACCTTGAGGGCGGAATGTTCTGGCTTTCCCACACTGTAGCGCCAAACAGGGAGAGCAGATCAAACACAGTCCTTATCAATGTCTCTATCTTATTGTGATTGCTATGTATGGGTGTTCTCCTTTGCATTTATGAATAAAAGTTAGTGTGATACAGAGACAGTTACAGAGTGATACAGAGGCAATGGTTTTCTCTCCTTCGGTATTCTATCAATATGTTTACAGTTACTGTCTCAAAAGTAAAATCTAACGTGCACATGCTGAGGTAAACAATGTACTTTTCCATTTCCTGTTGAATCTTACTTTTTCCTCAGGGTGAGTTCTCGAGTCATACTGCTAGCCTGATACTGTATCAAATAAGGCACTAGGTCTGGTCCCAGTTTCACGTAAGCCCCCCTGTTGCTTCCCACTTCATAGTAGTTGGAGGCTGAGAACAGGGTTAGGACCTGTACAAAAGTAAACAATAAATTATTACCATACAGTTTTGGGATTATTGCAATAGTACCAGAAATCACCCGTGTTGCAGATCCAAAGCCCCCAAAGGTTGGCTAACTCAAGCAAGTTAGCAGCTCTACGACTTAACTCAGCAATTGCGCCCCTCTGCCAACTCAGACAATGCTAGTGTGTAGGCCGATGACATGGCTGTCGGAATATGACCATTGTGACCAGAAATAAACTGTATCTCGCAACACAGGCTCACTGTCTCTGTTAACCAATTTAACATGTGGTAAAGTCCCCATTGAGAGCCAGAAATCCCACACACGCAAACCTATTGATTAGATGTTCCTGAAGTGATTGAATTTCAAACAAACTTTTTTTTACAGTTCTACAGTGGTGGTTTGTGTTTATAACATGATAATAAAAACACTCAAAAAATGCATAATCCTGTTATGACCCGACGCGCCTATAACAGGAGTCTTGTATCTTCAGTGGTCAGGAAAACTCCTGGGCCTCCCTCAGATCATCACTGCTAATCTTACATCTGTTTTGCCAATTAGAGGATTATGAATCCTCTTACATGGATGGGGGGGCCTGGTCGTACTGATTCTATGTTCTCACCCGGCGGTTGTGGCAGAACTCATAGCCTTCCTGCTTGCACTCGTGGGAGCGAATGATGAGCTGCATGTTGTGCCTGTTAAGGAAGTCCTGGGTGACATCTGGTCCCCAGTAGCAGCCTCCACCTCGCACCTCGTTAGGTACGCAGCCGTTGTTAGGCATGGGGTCACTCCACAGCAGGTCCAGTATCTAACAATAGGAATGACACTTCTTTTTTCGCAGTTCTTCTCAGACTCAATGTAAACCATTGACCGCTATGGTAATTAGCTTAGTGGAAACAGAAGAAAGGGGATCATGGCTGCATCTTAAACGAAGAATACCTATTCCTCCCTTAAACAGTGTACGGCTTTTACAATATCAGAGCATATGCTTTCATGATTGACAACAATTTCATAATTCCAGGAATATTTCTTCATTAACGCATTGTGGCTCATTTAGTTAAATCATTGGCTTACAGTAAGCCATTGAGTTAGAGGGAGGACAATATGTCACTGGCTACACTAGCAACACAATACGACCTGTCCCAAAAGGTGTCTGCTTGTGGGAGGGATGCTAAATTAGCAAACAGGATTGCTACCCGGGTTGATGGATTAAAGGTTTGTTTTAAAGTCGGTACACTAGTCTAGCAGTGACTAAGTAACTAGTGTTCCTTCTGTTCCTCACTCAAAACCTTCCTTTTCAACTTTTTTAGAAAGGAAAGAAAAAGGTGTAGTGGTCTCTTAATATTTTTATGTGCAGTTTAAAGCCCTATAAGCCCCCTGAGTTTAAAAATACATTTGTAAGGTCTAGGGCAAAGATACCGTTAGTTCACCCATGAGTGCAGTTCACCAGCCCACCACTCCATCTACCTCTGTCTAGCTAACACTTCCGCATTCATGGTCCTCACCTGTCCCCAGTCTTCTACGCTGGTGTCTGCTTTGATGGTGGGCTCCTGCGAATCCGAGGAGGCAGACGCGTAGTTGAGCTCCTTCTGACTCTGACTGAAGCCGCCCTTGATGAAAATGGACTGCCTCCGCCGTACCTCCATCTCCTGTTCAGTGGTCCGAGGGATCCTGCTGGAGAAGTCCTGGAGAGACCGGCTGTGAAAGTTGTCCCGCAGTCCAAAAGAGGCTCTGCGCTGGTTGTTTTTGGTGCTTGACAGGTTGTCGTCCACTTCCGATTCCACAGAAGATTGTGCCACTGGGTGGTAGGCCCTCTTCTTTGGTGGCTTCAGTGCCGACACATACTGCGAGAAAGAAAAATCTACAATTAATGTCAACAATTACATTTTTCCAACTGTGCAAATAGGTAGTTGTATCTTTCTCAGAGTGCCACAATATTTTTCACAGACTGATTGTCTAGAGAAGTTCGCTCTTACTTTGTGTCTGTCCACTCTGGCTATGTCACAGAGATCGGTGGTGTTTGAGATTCCCCCGTGCAAGATCAATACCTTCTGGTCAATGACTGTGGCCAGGGGCAACCAGCTGAAGATCATTTGAAGCAGCTTCAGGATCCTCTTGCCATGCATCTGAGGACAATTTGAACAAATGTAACGGTATAATGAATCACTTAATTGTTGAATATATACAGTAAGACTGACATTTTGGTGCAATCAAAGTAATTATGTAGTCATGGTTGAACAACACATGACTACAAGATGCAGAAGACTCCACCTTTGCTGTCTGGTTTTGGGTAAAGCCACAGATACTCCTGAATGTAGCCTGCAGGCGCCACATTGGGAGGATACTGATGACTTTAAGTAATCTTGTTTAGCAACCTCTTAATCCTCTTACTGGACGTTACGTAGAGAAGTCACTGAGTGACCTACGTTGTACGTGAAAATACACCTGCAGCAGTCACCAGTTCCTCTTTGAAACTCAAGCCAACTGCAGTTTATTGTTGTGATTCCAAGTGATCAGAGTAATAAGCACACGGATTATCAATGTGAAGATATTTCACCAATGTTTCATAAACAGGATATAGGCTGGTTAACCACCTAATCAGAACACTATATTTATGTTCTACATGAGGCCTACTTTGGTTTTAGTCAATATTTTTTTCTGAAATCACACATACCTGGTACTTCCCCAACACCTCCTTGGTGAAGCCATACCTTAACAAACCATAGAGAGACATAAGTGATGAAACTGAATGAAAACATTCATTTAGATCCATAGTTGACAATTATTGTGAATGTTTACCTCAGGTTGACAATATGATCTTCATGGTTCCCCCTGTTGAGGTGAACATCGTTTGGATACACAAGTAGGAAGGCAAAAAGGATGAGGAGAATCTCCATGGAATCTTTGCCTCGATCCACAAAGTCTCCATTGAAAACGTATGGCCGCTCCAATGATGGCATGCCATTCTTCAAGGAAAACAATAAATGAAACAGTATAAAAATCTTCAATTCCTCACTTCCAACTGTTTGGGGAAAATTTGGCAACAGAAATAATGACATCATTTTATATTTATTAGCTGATGGCATCTTTACACAGTACCTTGTAAAATATCAATAGCAGGTCTTCCAGTTGCCCATGTAAATCACCTGAAAGAAACAATAGCAATGAAGTGAGGTTTGGTATAAACATCCGACGAAGTATACAGTCTTCAAAAATGCTAATTGGGAAAACTGATCATTACTAACCACAAATGGTGATTTCTTTGCTATTGCATGTGGAGATTCGACTGATGTTTGGCAGAAGTCGGAGTAACTTCCAAGTTTCCAACAGAATTTGGAGGACATACCGAGAGTGGAGCTGCTACTGGGAGAGACATATGTGTATTGAAGTGGATTTTTGTTTGTGTAGTGAAGTGGATTTCTGATTAGCTACTCAGCTAAACCTGAAAAGTTTGGATGTAACAGAGTATTTAATTTTATTATAACTCTACATAGATACACATACTCTCTTATTCCTGAAGGCATCCACCATGGCAGTCACTTGTTCGGCAGTAAGAGGGAAGTTCATATGGGGCCCAGAGTAAATCTCTGGCACCTCAATATTCCTATAGCAGAAGTACCTCTCCCACTCTACATCGTGACACACTTCATTTTCTCTAAATATATGGGAGACGAAATTGCCTGCAGGGGAAATGGCAGAAATGCTTATACATGTGAATAAATTAAACCATTCAAACCTCAATGCAAAAGCCACAACGGAAAGACTGGGAAAGTTGGTAACAATGAATATGACAAATATTTTGATAACATACAACAGCTCACATAATTCTGTCAAAACCAATATAGTATCATAATAACAAAGTCAAGACACATATATTGAATAACTATCCGTCATATAAAGTGTTAGCGTAAAGTCTTACGTTCAGTGCTAGTTGGAGTGAAGTTGTCCATGAGGTAACCAAGAAAATTGTATAGCTGTGTAGAGAAGAGAGAATGAGAAAGAGAGATGTGCTGCAGTTTCACACAGGATATTTTTTTTATGAACTGGATATGGAAAATGAAATGTTTAGTACACAATAGCATACCTATGTCCATGGGTTTAAATATTTTATCTTTTCAGATATTACATGGTACAGTAGATGAGGATTTAGCCTCTAACAACACATTTTAAGAATTTCCCAAAGCATAAATGAAAAGATTTAAATAAATGTCTCAGACAACATCAACTGCATGAATTATAAAAAAAGTTGATTTTTCTAGAATAGGAGTGGTGCACATGTGAAAAAAAACAGGTTAACAGTATTCTCACTGGATCTACATATCCCGCTTGGCTCTTAAATGCAGATAAAAACAGGTTAACAGTATTCTCACTGGATCTACATATCCCGCTTGGCTCTTAAATGCAGATAAAAACAGGTTAACAGTATTCTCACTGGATCTACATATCCCGCTTGGCTCTTAAATGCAGATAAAAACAGGTTAACAGTATTCTCACTGGATCTACATATCCCGCTTGGCTCTTAAATGCAGATAAAGCACTGGACATTTCCGACAAAATGATCTTTTTCATTATTCAATAAAATGTAACACATTTCTAAAAACTTTAGGTTGCTGTCATCATGTGGCATCGTGTTTATAATTCAATCTAGTATGAATTCCAGTATTTAAAAACAAAACGTGTAGTAAGTAAAGGGGTCAGAATATATCTGGTTTATTCATTTAGGTTCCCGCTAAAAGCGATCATACATTCGCAGATATACTTACAATAAATGGCCTTGTTACACTTGCAGGAGAAACGTGGAGGCAGCAATGTCTCTCACCTTGATCTGAGCCTGTTCCCCTGAGTATTCTATGGACTGGAAGATGTTCCAGGTGTATCTGCGTCTCATCTCCTTACGAGCCACATACTGACGGTACCACCGCTGGATCAGCACAGCAGCCTTGATTGCTGTTGAACAGAACAGTGGTAGGTTAGTGGTAGGTTAGCTAGGGAGTACTAAATACATAAACTGACTGACTATTAGATTAATATTTTTAAGCCAACCAAATAGGCCCCCTCGAGGCCTGGGCCCGGGACAACGTAACCGGTTGTCCCCTCCTGTCAGCGTCACTGCCTGTATATGTTCACACATTTAAGACCTTTAGCAGACACTCCTGTCCAGAGTGACTAACGAGAGTGAGTGAAAACATTGTTCATGCTGTTTTACATTGGCTCCCCGTGTAAAAAAATGCCCACGTCTGGCGTCGCTTTCACAATGCTCTATCAGCTGAGCTATTTAGGACCCTACATGCTTACATAATGGGGAGGTACATCTCTTTGAGGTTATATATATATATACTGCTCAGCCATAACCACTGACCACTGACAGGTGAACTGAATAACATTGACAATCTCATTAACATGGCAGCTGTCAGTGGGTGGGATGTATTAGGCAGCAAGTGAACATTTGTCCTCAAAGGTGATGTTAGAAGCAGGAAAAATAGGCAAGCGTAAGGATCTGAGCGTCTTTGACAAGGGACGAACTGAGATGGCTAGACGACTGGGTCAGAGCATCTCCAAAACTGCAGCCCTTGTGGGGTGTTCCCAGTCTGCAGTGGTCAGTACCTATCGAAAGTGGTCCAAGTAAGGAAAAATGGTGAACTGGCGACAGGGTGATGTGTGTCCAAGGCTCATTGATGCACGTGGGGAGTGCAGGCTGGCCCGTGTGGTCTGATCACACAGATGAGCTACTGTAGCTCAAATTTTTGAAGAGTATAATACTGGTACTGATAGAAAGGTGTCAGAACATAGTGCATTCCAGTTTGTTGTGTATTGGGCTGAGTAGCCGCAGACCAGTCAGGGTGCCAATGACAGCTGAAAGCGCCTACAATGGGCACGTGAGCATCAGAACTAGACCACAGATCAATGGAAGAAGGTGGCCTGGTCTGGTGAATCACGTTTCCTTTTACATCACGTGGATGGCCAGGTGTGTGTGTCGCTTACCTGGAGAACACATGGCACCAGGATGCACTATGGGAAGGAGGCCAGCCGGCAGAGGCAGTGTGATGCTTTGGGCAATATTTTGCTGGAAAACCTTGGGTCCTGCAATTCATGTGGTTTCACTTTGACACATACCACAACAAGCATTGTTGCAGACCAGATGCACCCTTTCAGGGCAACGGTGTTCCCTGATGGCATTGGCCTCTTTCAGCAGGATAAAGCCCCACAAAGCAAAAATGGTTCAGGAATGGTTTGAGGATCACAACAAGTTCAAGGTGTTGACTTGGCCTCCAAATTCCCCAGATATCAGTCCAATCGAGCATCTGTGTGATGTGCAGGACAAACCAGTCCGGTTTTGTGGAGTTCATGCCTTGACGGGTCAGGGCTGTTTTGGTGGCAAAAGGGGGACCAACACAACATTAGTAAGGTGGTCATAATGTTATGGCTGCTCAGTGTGGGTGTATATACATATATATATATATATATATATATATATATATATATATACACATATATATATATATATATATAAAATATTATCAAAATAATAAAATAAAATGACTATATTATAGAAACGACAATTATATTCTATCCCACATCAAATGAATATGGACTGATTTAGTAGATCTTTTCTCTTGATTATTGAAAACCACTTTTCTGACTTGAGTCAATAGTATAATGAGAGCCTATCCATCTTGTCTCTCCAATTAGTGGTCGGCTTCACAGACTAATGGGTGGAAATGGAATGGTCAGAAAGCTTATATCTAGAATATCTTGTGGTCTAGACCATTTTTAGGCCAGTGGGCTGATCTAATAAAAGAAAAGAAATATACAGAGAGAAAATTGTCCTGTTAAGAAATTATTCTAATGCAAAATGATCATAATTTCTAATAATTACAGGTTGCAGAATTGGATAGCCTCAATCCTAGTCCCTCTCTGGTCTTCCTAGTAAGACTTAACAGTATTATGTTCTACAACAACCTGAGCACTGCAGCCTTGACTTCCTGTTCAACACTACCTTATAAGCAGTAGCTTGGGGGGGGCATGGCCAGCTGGATCCAATCACTGGCCCCCCCACAGGCCACCCCTCATCAGTTGCATATGCATAACACGCTTCTGAGTATGAATACTATACTTCTATGTGATATTTTACATTAGGTACTATTCATTTAAATCAATAGTGTGTATTTTTCATAATAGTCCAGGCTAGCAATGCATTTGTTATTTTCTTTCACTTTAACAGTTATGAAAACTACACATTACTGATTATGAATCAGCTAACACATTTAAATACAGATACATAACACATTAAAACATGATTGTTGTGGAACTTAAAATGTTAAGTGTATTGGTATAAGTCTATGCATATCCGACGTTAAGTAACATTAACTGTAAAATAAAATAAAAATAAGAATATCACCATGCAATTCCCTAACTCTTATATTAACCCTTTTCAACTAGCCCTAACAGCATACTAGAATTCCTGAAATTCAGTTAGGGTGTGCCACTCCTATGAAAAACGTCTGAGTGCGCCACTGCTTATAAGCAAAGAATATTCACATGAATGAAAAGCATGTGGACTTACATGTGACAGCTTCATGTAGCGTTCCAGATACAGGAAGAGCAGATCAATATCAGTATTATTTCACACCCATACAAACAGGTTAGACTTTCAGATAAATTAGGCAATGCCACAATTATTCATCATATACTGCAAGTTATATAACAAATGAATATGACCCTCAACTTCAACTTTGAGAGGTGAGAAAACTTTACCACAAAAGCTGTCATTGGTTTTCATTTTTAAAACATGTAAATGATTAATGATTGTAGAACATAACGGGCCAGTAATCAATACTCCCAAACAGGGCTCAAAATTAATTAAAACAGTATGTCTTACAGTATGTCCCAGATAATTGTAAGACATATGAATACAATTGTTTTCCTGTGCTCTAAAGAATACATTGATAGCAGATTAGTTAGCATCCTGTTTGCACCATTATTAAAGTGAAGAAGTTTATTGTCTTGGTCAACCAGGTAAAATGTCTGACCATATTTTGGCAGCACAACATTTTTATCTTCCTCTATTGGACCACCTGGACTAAAACTGGGGCCATCATTCTAAAACGTACCTAATTAGCTAGCTATGACATTGCACAGTTACTTTAAAACATCACAAAATGATGCGGCTGAGAAAAAATGGGAATCTAATGGCTTCTGCAGGATAATCACAGAATGAGTGACAGATCACATGAACAATTAGAGTAAGAAATAACTGTACTTTCAAAATTTTCTCAACAAAATAATTGCTTTCATAATAAACACGTTTTTACAGTTTTAGGGTACAACAAGTGGTTCAAAAGTAGCATTCAATTTTGGTGCTCTTGTTTTTTTTTCCCAAGTCGGCAGAACTAAAACTTTAAAACCCTCTTTTTGAACCCAGCTCCCAGTTTGCAGGTTACGCCTACCTTTTCTGCCCTTTTTTGTTTGGAACTGGTTTGACTTTGCGACACCACATCCCATGGTTATTCCTGTCAGGCAAACACAAAGAATCACAATGTATTGGTAGTGGGCCATGACCAAATGCTCAACGATTAAAATATACAAGACTAAAACATTCAGTACATGTCAGGTACACTGAAACCCATGAGAGCAAAGCACTAGGTGATGAAACCATTGAATACTTTTATCTTTCCTCCTCCGTCTGTGTCACTGAGTGGCCAGAATCCAACAGTAGAGACAGGTTTTAATCATATGGTGTGACTATGGATGTTTCCGTCCATTTGTAAGTATTTTATTAGGTACTGCATCTGTACCATAAGCACAGTATCTCATTCCTCACCCACCCTGAATTTATAGAATAAAGGTGAATGGTCCAACTGGGGCAATATATTAGGCAACTGAAGATTGTGCTTTACATAAAATAAGAAATAATAATAATAATAATAATAATAACAATAATAATATTTTTTGCACATCTAAAGCTCTTTTCATTAAAAAGGAATAATCTTAAAGTGCATAATACATAATAAAACATTATTCATGTCATATTAATCTGAGAAACTTTTTATCCTGAAGAACAGCTGCCCTGATTGTGAGTGAATTTAGGTGAATTGTACAGTATGTCTGACCATAGAGATACGACATTATACAATGATACTCAGTGGATTAAGGTACCGCTATCAATTCAAATTGAGAAGAATCCTGAAAAAAAATTGATCAAAATCCAAAAATATCCAGATTTTTACTTGGGTTATTCATACTATTGGGAACAATTTCTGTGCCCAGGAAAATAGAATTTCCTATTTACTGTGTAATAGAGTAACATTTATTTCAAAGGTTTGTTAGGTGTCATTTAAAAATACAAAAAAATGTAAACTGATAAGAAATTCAATGCATTTTGAACACTTTTTTCAGTGGCTGTAAGCCATTGCACCATGTCTCCAGGTGTAATTCAATGTCTATGAGAAATGTATGTAGTTATAGCTAAAATGTCACTTACCAAACGTCTGGTCCCACGAACGTTGTATTTATTATTAAAACTTTTTAAAGTTTTATATGTGTTCCTGACATTTTCCATCCTGTACTTTATTTTCAATTCTTCTATAATTACTTTCCACAATTACGTCACATTTGGGGTGTCAGCAATATTAGGCAGAAAAAAATGCATATTTTTTTCATTGTTTTTTTATGTTACTTGGTATGTCACGCTTATACATTTCCACCATGTTTGGCCAAAATATATAGAAAATAAATATGTCATTACCTGCGCTAGCTTAATCTTGTCCAATCACAGAGCTATTGCTAATTGTGCACCGGTTAGTTTCCACCCTTATAATAATATGCACCTAACATTGTGTACATTTCTTTATAAAATGAATCACTTATGTCAGTATGTATGGCTACTAACATTGCACGTTGATATTTTATGCATATTTAGACAATGTTAAGACATCTAAATAGAAATTGTTGTTTTTGCTTTCCACCCGGTTATGTAAACATTCCACTCTGTTAGGTTGCTATTTTGAAATCATAATTTAACAATACCATGAAATGCTATGCATGGTTTTGTGTTCACTCTTTTCACTAAGCATATAAGAAACACTTTAAAATGTTGGGATTCAAATGGTTCTACGTATTAGGAATGACCCACTTATACCACAGCGTCTCCCACATTAAGAACACTGCAGTTCAGGGTGGGATCGTATAGCAGTTTGTAGGAAACTACAACACTGTACAATCAAATAGTACATAATATAGTATCCTTTTACCAGTATGCAATGGTCAAATCCAGAAAAAACACTCGACTGAAAACTAAAATACAATTGGCAAAAACATTACAGGAAATACTATATTTGCATACAGCGGCAAAACTTCACAGTGAATACAATAGTATACATCTGGAGAAATACCACAGTAAATGCTTGTATACATTGACGAAATAACTTGAGAGAATCACTTCTGATTACAAACATCTTACCTCCCATAATAATTTGAGATATTCTCAGTTTTATTCTGCAGCTTCTTTTTCTTCTTTTCCACTTTATTTTCATTCAGGAAACACAAAAATGGTAAGAGACCACCTCATCTTAAAGGGCCAATCTGCAGTTAAAACAATGACAAAGCGGTCATCCCGCAAGTTTTTGGTTAAAATAAGCCTATATTTTAGGTCCTGATAGGACATGACAGTTGTGCTAAGGTCATGAAACATTGATAATTCCTATTCTCCAAGATTTAATTATATACAGTACAATCACTTTTAAAATTCACAACATGTATGTAGCAATCGCAGATTGCCCCTTTAACATACTCATTAATAAAATATGAAATGCTATAAGAAATAACTTACCTAGTAGGTGTACTTTGTCACAATGTTCCCAAATATTTTGTCCATGAATGTTTGGTTTTAGGATGTATTCCAGGAGCATTTGGTCCCCCACATTTCTCTTTAATATAAACACCTCAAATCAAGGTTTGAGATCAGCCATACTAGTGAGATGAACAACATAATTCTATTCCAAGCGCAGCTCTCTTATTGCCCTCCTGCTCTCTGCTAGGGCTTGTTTGGCTTCATGGCTTAATAAAGGCAATAAGCCACAAGTGGATTATGCTGGCTAATGACTTGACATGGCGAGCTTGATCTTTTTATAGGAGGATGGCATACTGTAACTTCTAAAGGGCAACATGTGAATCATTTTGTTCCCAACACTGTATCCACCACTCACTGATGTGTTTTTAAATATCAACTATTACTCCTCCTATATTGTTATAATGGGTTATAAACATGTACAATTGTCTGTTGTCATTAGTTTGTACAAAAAGCTGAAAGGAATGTTTGTTTACTGTGTATTCATCTGAACAAATGAGTCTTAAAGGTACACTTTAATCAATTACAACTTTTTGGTGTTTTGTAAATTTCTCTGATAACGCATTGCTGAAGGGTTGGGTCAGCAATCTTGTTCTCCAGGCTGCAAATGGACGGCCAACCACAAAGAGGCAGAGGCCGATTTGAAAGGATCGAGTCTCAAGAGCACAGGTTAGAAATAACGTACAATATGGAGGTGCATGGTCTTATGTTATAAGACATATATTACCTCAAAATGTGGGCAGGACTCCTCTCTGGTGGATGCCTCTCTGGAAATCACTCCTGCTTTTCTTACACGTCCTTTGATATTTTTTTATGAATTAAGAATTTCACTTATTGGGGTTTGTCCCAACACAGAGTCAAGTAAACATACATTTAATAATTTCCTTCACCAACTATGTTAAATCATTGTATCCATCTGTCAAACACTCCCAGACCCCAAAATGAACATTTTCACTCTTAGAAACACCCCTCTCATTGGTTCCATTAATGTCACAAAGTAAATGGATCCCTCATTACTTGGTAACATTAATAGTAGCTCAACACAATACACATTTTTTTAATAAAAAGGTTTGTTATTTTTAAAACAATTTGTTATTGCATACATTGATCAGTGTAGTATACTGTATTAATTAATCAAACTAAAAAGGCCTTTATTGCTTAATATAAATCATGACCATACTCTAAAATACATGATTAATAAAAGTTGTCATTTTAAATTTTTTCATTCAGTGCTGTCTAAAAAATTATTTTGTTTACCTTAAAAAATACTTTCATTCAATTACTCAGAAATAGTACACATTGATGGCACATAGAAAGCAAAAAATGTCTGCTTCTACAGACCCCACCCCCATTTTTCACCCTAAACACGCCCTGACAAGATTGTCAACTCAGTGTTAGCTTGGTTTCATCCACAACAAATTAGCTTCCTTAGCAAGTCACTACTGTAATTTCAGAAACCATCAGCATCCCCACATGAAAACATCTTCCTGCGGCTTCATTTGTCGCCATGGCAGCCCTGGAAACACAGGAACGGTACTAAATAAATTACAGTAGATCTGATTCAATGAGACACTATGCAACTACCCAATTACACTGTGAAAGTATGCACTTGTGCAGCCTTTGTTGCATTTGGACACACCCGAGAGCCAATCATCAAAGATGTTCATTACCTTCGGTCTCACATCTGTGTTGTATTTTTCAGGGCTGGCTGCACTCATTGTTGTGGTGTAAACAGTAATCCTAGGAAACATGAGGCAAGGATTTTATCTCAGACACAAACTATATCCACTCCCAGCTAAATGACACTGACACAGCACAGTTAATGCAAGTGTGGGCAAGATGGACACCTTAAATCCCAGTGCAACTTAATAGTTTCAAAATGTCAACCGGTTTCATCAATTCTTCAGTGAGAATCTACTAGGAGTTATTCAGAAACAGAGTCCTATTGACTATCACATGAGGCAAAGGGAAGTGAAAGCAATGTCCTGTTCAAAATAACCCCATCCAAATCATGTGGCTTACAGTTATATGATTCATATTCTGGAAGAGAAGTGAGAACAGCCGTTCATAATGAACGATTTTTCATTGTTGCATTAGTCTCATTTTGCTTCTTCTTAAAACTTTTTTCCCCAACGTATCTACAGAGGGGAAAAAAGTATTTGATCCCCAGCTGATTTTGTAAGTTTGCCCACTGGCAAAGAAATTCAGTCTATCATTTTAATGGTAGGTTTATTTGAACAACGAGAGACAGAATAACAACCAAAAAAGTCCAGAAACACAGGTGAAAAGTTTTATACCGATTTGCATTTTACGGAGGGAAATAAGTATTCGACCCCTTTGCAAAACATGACTTAGTACTTGGTGGCAAAACCCTTGTTGGCATCACAGAGGTCAGACAGTTCTTGTAGTTGGCCACCAGGTTTGCACACATCTCAGGAGGGATTTTGTCCCAGTCCTCTTTGCAGATCTTCTCCAAGTCATCTTCTCACTAAGCTGCTTGGCGATGGTCTGGTAGCACATTCCAGCTTTGTGTAGGTCTGCAATCTTGTCTCTGACATCCTTGGACAGCTCTTAGGTCTTGGCCATGGTGGAGAGTTTGGAATCTGACTGATTGCTTCTGTGGACAGGTGTCTTTTATACAGGTAACAAGCGTGTGCTCCTTATCTCAGCTTGTTACCTGTATGAAAAAGACACCTGGGAGCCAGAAATATTTCACATTGAGAGGGGATCAAATACTTATTTCCCTTAATAAAAGGCAAATCAATTAATAACAATTTTGACATACATTTTTCTGGATTTTTGTTTTGTTATTCTGTATCTCACTGTTCAAATAAACCTACCATTAAAATTATAGACTGATATATTGTTTGTCAGTTGACCAACGTACAAACTTAGCAGGGGATCAAATACTTTCCCCTTTCACTGTATGCAACACACTCCGGAATAATATTCAAACATCATTTTCAGTAGAAGATTTAAGTCTGGAAGGAGACCATTTATGGAAAGCTCCACCCTGCTTGGAAAGCAATTTTAGCCTGTCAGGCATTAACACCTGTCTAGTCCTCAGTGGAAATGTTTCTGAGGACTAGGCAGGTGTCCCATCTATGTTGTCCCCCGGAAAGATCTTTGCTCCATTCGATTTATCTTGATTAAAACAAGCATCTCACATCCCTGTCGGTAACAAGACCCACGACAACCCTGCCTGACCACAAGACTTGAAAAAAACAAAACATTGTATTTCCTTCCCATTTCTGGCCGGTATGTCAACGTGAGAGGTAGGAAGTGGTCTTCTAAAACTAGTCGTGGGGTAGACTTATTTTGGCCATAACTGTGGCTCTATCTTTCATCTAACATTTAGAAAGATCCAGAAGCTTCTATGCATGTGCAAATCATGTTCTGTGTATTCGTCCTCTCTCAGTATGCTCTCTAAATACAGTAGGCTGGTAGAAGCATGTCCCCACTAACTTTCATCTTAGGAATTTCTCCCTATTCTGATGTTTCTTGAACACTGCTCAGATTCTTAACCTAACAATGTAGCCCACCTCTCCGTGTTCATATTAGCAAAAACTTTTTTGGTTGTGGCTCATGCTTGGTGAATTATTTATGATTTAAGCATGATTTCAGACCGTCCATGGCTTGTTCTGTAAAGTTCCACCTGTGGTCAACCAGACTTTAGTTGGGTATCATTGTTTTACAGTGACCTTGTCTTTTTTTTACCTAGCCCAGTTCTCTGTGCGCTTTTTGATGCTATGCAATTTTTTTCACTACCCATTAAATGCGTTGAAACTGGAAACATGAGTGAGGGAACATTGCTAAAATAAACATCCTGCCCGTTTCTCCTAGGCCATACGCCATGTTTATTTTTGCAATGTTTGTTCCTAGAACCATTGAGTTTTTATTTTGTCTGTTTCCCAGACAATTGAGACCTGGGCTACTTATTAGATCCAACAGATCAGAACAATGTCGAGGAAATGTTAAGGAAGGAATTCAGCTGCAGAAAGGCAAGAAGCTTTAGTGCAGATGAGTTTAGCCCACTTTATGTAAACAGACTATAGAGAATAGCTACATGAACAGGATGTGATAAAGACCTTTGGGATCTTTAGCTAAAGACATTCCTATTTGATAAAGATCTGAGAAAAGACATGCAGCAGCAATGTTATCTTAAAGGCAATTACACATTATGTGTCTTTGGTATAACAAAGTGTTGTTAATGGGCTAAATTGGCAGTAACAATCTTTTTGACAACTTGGAGTACATTTGGGAGATCAAAAAAAAATCTAGATGATTTTCTATTTTAAATAAAAATATTTATTCTTACCCGTTACATACTGGATAAACTGACAGAACCTGTAGGACAAATTTATAGAAGACACAAACCATTCATGTAACGATGCCATTATATTTCTGCAATTGTCACAACAACAACTTTCAAGACAATGATATAGTATCATATAGTCACACTTTTTTTTAATCAAGACTAAAAATACTACAAACCAATATATTATCAGCCATCAACTTGCCTTGTACAAGGTATCCATATTGATATTATCTTGTCCAGTGGCATTTAATGCTTTGTTGGCTGCATCTCTGCAAGACAGATTAAAACAATTTTAGTCATGAAGCCAGACATTCACAAAAGTTTAAATCTAATTGTGTTCATGTAAACAGAGAACGACTCACCTGCGAGGATCCTTAGGAGTCACCCAATGATCAAAATTGGTCTCCACTCGGAACCACCTTCAGTAGGAAAGAACACAGGTCAGATCCAAAACCTAGAGTCAAGTTCTCTTTTTTTCCTCTCAGCAACTAAAAAAACTAGCGGATATTAAAAGACTACAC
This sequence comes from Esox niger, assembly GCA_016801105.1. Classification (NCBI taxonomy): domain Eukaryota; kingdom Metazoa; phylum Chordata; class Actinopteri; order Esociformes; family Esocidae; genus Esox; species Esox niger. The sequence continues at coordinate 58,238 of JACXGJ010000929.1, read as the reverse complement.
GACCTTAGAGAAAATAGCTTTTGTTGATATAAAGGATGAATCATATCAGGCATGATGTGTTTTTACCAACAATATTCAAGTAAAACCAATTGGTTCATTTCCCAGAAAAACAAAAACAAAAAAAACATTCAATTGCATAAGTGAACACAGTTTCTAATTTAAACTAACTTCGTCCATATCTGACCAAACAAATTCCTAATTATGTATAAAGATTTTTCCCTCCACTGATTCCAAATTAAGTGATTCAAATTAGCCCTAAGTAAAGTCGACTCTTGCAGCATTTCCTTTGAGGGTTTGATGGTTGCATACTGCAGAGATCAGTCGGTCTACAATGAGCTAGAAAAGGACTCAGATTTTATTATTGGAAGGTCAAGAGGGTGATATAAAAGCATTTTCATAAAGGTGTCTAGACATTAAGCAATGAATGTGCATGAATAATAGTAAATAAATAAATAATAATATCCTACCCTCCATTCAATGGGTCCAAAGGCCAGATATCAGCTGGGCCTTCCCTGTCCCTGGTGACCACAACTCCTTCCCCTGGCTTAACCCCAGCAACAATGTAGTACACATTAGCGATGAGGGGGATCTTAGCCAGTCGCATCACAGCATCCTGAAAGTCGGCTCCTTCCTCCAAAGTCTGAAGGACAACCAAAACAAGATGAGCCATGACAGCGTTTCAGGGGACAAACGTAGTTTGTGTGTAGTTAATTAAGGGTTTGGGATTTTTGTGGCTGTTGATGGCAGGGCCCTGTCAATGACTCACTTCTCTCACTAGCCAGCTGACTGGAGAGCGCTTCAGCAGAAAAGCCGATACCCAGTTCTTCCACCAATCCCACCAGTGGTCTTTGCCTGATAATGACAATTTAAAATTAACTGACTTATGGCTGAATGATGGCCCCAGGAACATTTTACAAAGTGAATTGTTACCTCGCTGGTTACCAGAGATTGTGAACTTATTGGGACTCTGTCCAGTCCATAGCCCAACATAGCCAGCAAAAGATGTACCATGATAAGCAACCTGGAAACATTGAACAAATACAAAATCATCCAAACATTACCCATTTACCCTTCAGGGAATTTCTCAAATACATCTCCAGATTAATCACTCGGACCTAGAGCACAAGGACATACCGTTCCATTTTTGACAAAGAGAATATTGACGGTAAGATTCCTGAGGATGTCATGTGGGTAATCAAGGTTTCTGCCATGGTACAAACTTCCACTTGTGTCCTGTGCTACAATACTAGTGCAAAACCTACAGATACAACAGGATAGTGTCCAGTCACGCAAAGGTGGAGAATTCTTACATATTCATTAACTTTCTTCATAGCTGAAACTGAGACACTGTGACTACATTCATGTTTCAGCCCAGAATTGAAGCAGATCAATTCATACATACGCAGATATTTCATAGGCAAAGTTGAGAAGAATGACGTCTGTTAAGCTCCCTCCAAAATGTGAGGCCAGTCCTCTGATTTCCCCCGAATAGGGAGGAGGTAAGTACTTCTCCAAAGCTTCCACAACTGGAGCCACAGCATGATGCACCCACTTCGGAACAGTTTTGCTGGAACATAAAATATTTCATGTTCAAGATATTATATCAATTCAAAACCATCAACAAGCACAAGGGCATTTACGTCTAAAAAAAATCCAGGTAGAGAACATCATCAACAATTGTTTATCACAAAAATGGGGAGAGACAATTTGGGTGGAATGAGCTCCGGCAGTCGATGTCACAGTTGCTTCTCCATCCATCTCCCCATGTTGTCCCTCCTTCCTGGCCGCCTGTTTTGCTGGAACCAAACAGCAATGTTGTCCACTCTCTGCCCTCTGTTGCTGCCACGTCCTCCTATCCAGCTCCATATGCACCTCCCAATGCAAAGCCTCTGGAAGCTTCTGCAAAGCCTATGGGCTCTTCCCATACATGCTCATCACGATACCACTTGAACTCCATTGACAAGGCCCTGATGAGTTACAGTTGGGAAGGGGCAGGTTTGGCCCTGCTGGCTCATCGAAGGTTCCAGAACCAGCCTTTGATGGTGGCAGTACCAACAGGATAATCCATGGCAATATGTCAGAGGCTTTGCAGGGCTAGATTTTACCATACTTCTGTGATCAAACATTAGACTACATCTTCACTATTTTTGTGTGGTTTTGTAGAAAATAACAGAAAATACTTACAGAAACTATTAAAAGTAGTCCTTGTATATATAGTTATGGTATATGGTTGTCAGTCAATCGTTTCTGTTTGGCATACTGTTAAAATTGCAACTCTGTTTCATTAGGCAACTCATCTCAACATATCCCCTGGCAAATGCAGCCTCTTTAAGGTAACCTGTATTGCAGGGGTGTCAAACCAGTTCCACGGAGGGACAAGTATCTGCAGGCTTTTGGTTTTTCCTATAAATTGGTCCCCAGTTTTTCCTATGAATTGGTACCGAGTACAGACCTTAATAATCAGGTGCGGGTAGAAACGAACCAATTAGAGGCCTAATTAATCAATCAAGTACAAGGTGAGAGAGAAACCTGCAGAAACTCAGCCCTCCATGGAACCGATTTGACACCTCTGTAGTATTGGAAATGCTGCCTCTAAATTCAGCCAAGAAGTACCTTGTAAATATTTGTGCCTAGTTCAAGGGGTTAACTTCCCATTGAAAAAGATATAGTCCAGAACACATGACAGTACATTCAAGTACAGTATAGAAATGTAATTGTTGGTCAGTGTAATACAGTTTAGGACAGTGATATGTGTAGAATATACCATATTCTACTGTTCTGTAATGTAATGTACTGAACTCAGCATTGGGTCAACACACCACCAGGGCTGCAGAACAGGGCCCTTAAACGCAGCCCAGCTCCTGTCTCTAAACAAAGCTCGGCGGCCACCCCTGGACATGGCACACCTGCCCCAATCAGAGCTCATTAGGGGAAGCAAAAAAAGAAGACCGTGGAAGTAGTAAAGAGTGGGTTGCTGGTCCCTGTACCTGGGTTTTGGTTTGTTTTGGACTTTATTTCATCTAAATGCTCGTAAAATGCCCAGAACACTGAAACTGTCCATAAATTACAACGTAATTGAACTCTGTTGTATTGTACTCAATGTCCAAACTTGTGTAATCTTGACAATGAATGTTATAGATTTGGTCTGGTCTGTAAAAGCTCATTTGTGGGCAGAGCTTTATAATATCTGGTAATTATTTTACTGAGATTTTACCAACATTGTGTTTGCAAACTTTGCATCTGGTTGGTTCTTTGGGTAAAAGTGATTGAGGAAAAACTAAGTAGTAACTTTGTGCACAGCGTTGTACTTTGGAATAAAAAGTTCATGTTTGGCATCATTTCCAATGTAATCGACAACACAGTGTTTAGTTCTCATTGTGTGTCAAGTTTGACTTGCTTCAAAGTGCAGAAACCTCAAAATGCTCAAATTCTTACATTGAGAACTTTTTATTCTATTACTTTATAGTTACAGGCTCAGTTTTCATTTGATAAAGATTTATTTTGTTGATTAAATTATTTTAAAGGAGAAGGTAAAGAACCAGATTTTCCTAAAGTACATCCATTTCTTAGTAAGCCAGCAAAGCAAAGCCCAGTCTTTATGAGGAAAATGTTTGTCTAATGTTGCCTACTTGCTGGAGTACTATAATTTGCTGTTAACAAAAGAAAACTTCCAACAGTCATACCTACAATGTTGTACACTTTAAGATTGTACACAATCACTTTTGATATAATTACTACAAATGAGAACGTGTTCTCGAAACCACCAAAAACACCATACATACAGTACGTACACATCAACTTAATTTAATATATATACATATGTCAATCAGCAAAAGTATCATAATTTTGACAGATGCATGATTATGAGGCCAATAGAACTTGTGTAGACAGACATTCAAGCGCTTACTCGATCACTTCGGCAGCTGCTTTTTTCAAGAAGTCGGCATCGTACAAGGTCGACAGAGGTGCCCATCGCATTTCTGGAGGTTCATCCAAGTTAATGTTGACTGCAGGTGGTGCGAAGTGTATCTGGCATGACATTATCGGACAGAGCAGGAGCAAAGCTGAAAACATCGTGCCTTTTTCAAGGCTGTGGAAGTTGGTCATTTTTGTGCTTTCCAAATTAAATGGATCGCAAACATTGCTGCAACTAAGCTAATAACCCCCAAATGTGCCTTGCGAAAACAGCAGACAGGGGGTTACAACTTCTCGTTCTCTTGAAACCGATCACGTGACCACGATGTATGTGCGTATATGAGAATTCAATCCAGTTTCAGTACAATTTATGATGCACTGTATAGTAATGCAGTTAGGTAATAAATGAAAAAACATACATAACTTTTACAATATTTGCTAAGCAACATATCGACAATGCATTCAGTAATGGTCCGACTTGCCGCAAATGTTGTTACATTTATTTAGATTATGTTAGCTCTAGAGAACTGTTCACTGTCGGTAAAACGGACATACGCCATTTTGAAGTAGTTAACAGGGTGGGACTTCTGGGTTAGAGAAGGATCACGTGGTACCGCCCCGGCCATTAACTTATGAATTATACATATATGCATTAATCAATCTTTATATTTACACACACAAACATATATATAAAACACACACACATATATGTATATATAAATAAAGAACATTCAGTTTTTTCCTCAGTTCTGAAGTTAAATAAACAATTGAACTGGCCCAGCTATGGTCAAAACACAAACCCTATTAAACTTTGACGGTTTTGAATGCAACCCCTGACACATACTCTCGGGGCACATTAGAAAATGTACACGTCAAGCAACTGTGGAAAACACGCGAATGCCTCTCCTACTAGTAATTACCAATGTAAAAAAGACAGCATGGCAGCCTTTTCAGCAGTTGTAATTCCTGCCAAGGGAAGAGTTATTTTGGCAGTTTAGTCGTTGTAGTTTTTATCTATTATATCAGTCTATTTACAACATGTCTACTGTAGCTGGACAAGGCTAGTGTGCACCTGATGGAAGAAAGAGCTGGCCAGACATTATTTTTTCCATAGAAAACAATTAACAAAATGACATTTAGTCACAATTTATGTATTTATCTCTTGCGTTCTATGTGCAGTCAAAAAGTCTTATCCTACTACATTAGGGCATTTTATTTACATGAGCCCTTGTCTTTTCCTACTACTACTGACTTTGTAAAAATATCTTTCTTAATGGTAAAAATGTTATAATTACAATTTGTTTGTTACACCTAAGAATGTGTAGATGAATACAATTACTTTAGATTGCCTATGATTACAATGTAAATCAATTTCGGATTGTAGATAATCAACATTGTAAAAGCACATTTTCTGTTAACAGGGTCCTAGTCTTCAAAAAAGTTATGTCAAACTTTATTTTTACATTCAAACGGGTAACATTAGCATACCTTGTGTGTGTGTGTGTGTGTGTGTGTGTGTGTGTGTGTGTGTCATTAGGTTGGATGAATACCAATAAAAAACAATGATGGGGAGTATAGGAGAATGAGGGGATTTTCCCCAAATCCTCTGATCCAGGGGAACTGTAACTGCGAGGGCTGTGATGTCATTTATCAAACAGACAGATCTTTAAGACAAGGGATTCTGCTATCCATGTTTATAATGATCTGATGATAGGACCCACTATATGTCGAGAATACTTGTAAAATAGTTGACATAATTGTACTTTATCCTGCAGTATATGCTATATAGTTTTTGTAAATTTAGCTTTGTTCATTATCAATATAAACAATGTGTTTAACCTGCTTATTAAAAAAGTCATTGACCCTAGAATAAAGACATTTCCTTGTTGATACATACATTTTATTTACCTTTGTCTTCTATTTATTTTGATTTTTTTGATATGATTTGTTCTTGGCTAATATATGACTTTTCATCAAAAGGGACCATTGATGAATAGATTTGGGGTTTTAGGAATTATGTATGAAAGCAAATATATTGAAATATTGCTGGGAAAATTCTCCTTTGTCCTGTGGTGCATAAAGATGTAACGTTTTTTATGTGAGTTTTTGTTTTTAGAGCGCATTCAAGAGGGTGTGACATTCCTTCTTTTAGCTCTGTATGCATTTATATTAGAGACGTCATTTATTACATTTTTCATTTATCCACCTGACACATTTGTTGAGGGTGGTGTTTGATTAAAATAATAGTATTATATTTACTAGTACATGTGAACATTACTATCAGTCTATTCAGAATGTTAACAAAGCAAAAGTGACTGTTTAATTTGAGTTCATTTGATTTAGGGACACTTGGCAATGACAATTGTTATTAATAAAACATGTAGTTGGCCTGAAATGACAATTCTAATGTACAATATGTAGTTTGAAAAGAAATATAAAAATACTACTTAGGTATTTTAAGACGATGTCTAAGCCAGGAAAGTCCAAAGACTGCGTAGATCAGTGATTCATAAACCTCTACTGTTCCCTCAGCCACTGGATATGTTCTAAAGCTAGCACACCAGAATTGACTTTTCCAATAATTATCAAGTCCTTCAATGCTTGATCACCACTACAGCAAAACTGTGAAATGGCTGATGGTCACCAGGAGAGGTTTGAGAATAACTGGCACAGAGAATGAATGTGGAGCTGTGAATTGGTTATAAATATTCAATGACTGGTATTAATCAAGATGTGCAGTCAGGCACCTCCTGCTTTTCCTCTTTCTTTTTCATTGTGGAATGAAAAAATGAGGACTCCAGCTCTCTCTGTATTATAGAGGATCTACCAAGAGATGAGAGGAAAGAGAAAATAATATACAAACCTGATATTGACTGTGACAGGTCATGTCTAATTCTTGTCTGAGACTATTTGTAAAATCAAGACACAAGTTTATATAAAAGTAAAAAAAATGAATGACAGCCATTGATTGAGTGATGTTTGCTATATAAAATCAGCAAAGTGGAGGTCTTTCACAACATAGCAACATTCATGAAATCTGAAATAACAAATACAATTGGAGACAAAAGATAACGATGAAGTAAAAGTTGTTTTCAATGCTTGAATATTAATACATTTTTCATCAATGTCTCTGTCCAATATTTTCTAAAATGAATGAATAAGCACCAATAACAAGGATTATGGTTTGGAGTATTCCCCATGCTAGGTTTGTCAAACTTTTCCAAGGAGGGCCGAGTGTATGTTGGTTCTTGTTTTTTCCTTTCAATGGAAGACGATGTCTAAGCCCAAATAGAACAGAGTGAAGAGCTTAACAAAATAGTGACCTCATTAACCAATAGAGTACAAGGTGAGAGCAACAACCTGCAGACACTCGGCCCTCTGTGGAACCGGTCTGACACCTCTTCCCTATGCAGAACACACTGTTCTTTATGAAGGGAATGTAATAGCGGATATTTAATAGGGGATATGTAATATCTTAGGAATCTTGTCACTCATCATGGAATGGTCAACTAATTTCTGTGCAGGACACATCATTTCATTTTCGTCAGTCAGTATGCTTCAGTCCTTCAGACTGATATGCTGATGAAAGTCAGTCTAGTGTCCCAACAATAGGTTCCTCTGGGTCACCTTGTAATTTCACTGTACCAAGGTAACCATAATGACTATAGCCCTGTCGTGATCTTCCCCTTCCGTAACAAAATGCTGGATCATTGGAATTATTATAATGTGCCTACTACCGTAACAGATCCACGATGAATGCCATTTCAAATGCATTCCCTATGGATCAGTCTCAATGAATGTTGGATTCACGGGATGCTCATTAGTTACAATGTATTATCCTTATACATTGATTTTACACATTGCAAAGCATCGACAACAGGGCTTTTATTTTGAAGAAGGGTTAAAATTAAGAGACCACTGCAAATTGAACGCTTCTGTTCCTCACTCAAAACTTTTTTGGAAAGGAAAGCAAAAGGTGCAATGGTCTTGAAATTCTTTTCAGACCTGAATGTACCATTTGTAAAGAAAATAGGAGTGAGCAGGCAAAACACTTGTCTTTTATTTCTTTTGAGATACATATTCAACTGTAGGTTATAACACAATGGCCCAATGATAAAACCATTAATGTGGTATTTACCTTAATCCACCCAGTGATACATAACACCTCACAAGTCTGTTAAAATATTTATTGAATTAACAATTTTTCTAAGTCATTTTGCAAGAATATACCCTTTTATCTTCAAATTGTTACTCTTGTAGCTACCTCTGTTGCACAGTCATTTTATTTATTCCGCTTCTTTTGTTGCCATTGATCAGAAGTGTCCTTACCAAGTGACATTCATTATCATGTATTTTGCAAAGCTAGGCTTATTGTAACTCTACTTATGGATGTGATTGTCAGGTTATGCTCACCACATGGGGGTGTCACAGTACCACACATTGTCATTACAGTGAACATTTGTTATGGAGTAAATGTATTTTCTTTTATTTGTTTTTGTTATTCATTTAATAATCATTAGATAATATAAATGATTAATTGAGTTAAGGAATCCTTTACCATTTTGACACAATCGTTTATAAAATGTTTGCCCAAACATTTAGTTAGCATTCTGCCTGTACATACACAGCTGCTAAAAAAAAAATCCTGGTGTTTGAGCGAATTACTTTGAGATAATTATTTGAATGACCAGTACATATAATTCTACTTCATATTCATTACAGGGCTTTTTAGAGAACGATAACAAGGGTGTTCAGTGGAATATAAAATTATCTTTTGTTTGTTTACACTTTGTGCTGCTTGTATTCTCATTAGTTTTTGTGATTGTGCAACATAGAATTGTAACAATTAGAAGGTAAGCCCTGACTTGTTGAACGGAGTATGCAGATATTAAGGCACTTCAGAATGTAATGTTCCACACAGATCTCCGGAAAAAATTAAGAGACCCCTGCACATTTTCTTTCTACTCCAAAAAAGTCGGAAAATAAGGTTTTGAGTGGGGATCAGAAGGGTTGAAATTTGGATACCACTGCAAATTGAACATTTCTGTTGCTCACTCAAAACTTTCCTTTTCCACTTTTTTGGAAAGGAAATAAATACAATTTTGTCCGGAGCTGTATGTGATGCCTCATTACCTGAGCAGCATCCCACAGCAAACCCTAACAGCCTCCAATCTACTCTATGTAGTTGTCCATAGGAATCAATGGAATATGTCAAGGACAAAATTATATGGAATTTCTATAAACTTGGAGTTCAGGGTATCTGCATCGTCACTCATCTACTCGTATGTCAGTTTGACGTACTGGGTGCCAGACTGCATATTTGGGACGAAGTGTTTGGGAAAGGAATTACTGTTACCTAATACATTATTCTTCTACACTGTTACATAACACCTCTCATAGTGGGTCATGTTTCCATTTTCTATAAGCTATCATTCATAAGACTCACAAGATCATGGTCCACTGAGTCCCAATCAACATCATTGACAATTGTCCAATTTTAGCAATAGATTTTTTACTTACATGGAAAAACATTTGATAAAAATGGGAAAACAGAATTTCAACTATGCTATTATTTGATTATCATAACTGTGTAAATCATTGCTACATATATACTCTTGTAGGTTTGTATTCGATTTTCATGAGGAATCTTAAAAAAGAGACTGTTTCTTAAACATGTTCAAATATTTACCTACAATAAAATAAGCCAATTAAAAAGATGACTGAAAATGTTGGTAGTGATGCACTCAAGAAGCACAACTGCTAGCACAGACTTGGCTAGGATAAGGTTTATTTACAAAAAAAGTGCAGATATCATTTCTGGTGAAGCCTATATACATTGAAACAGCTTAAATAGTAATATGTGGCAAAAACCAACTGGATAATTCTCCTTAGTAGAGAATTAGAAACATTAAATTAGAGCAAATGCATGTAATACTTGAATAACAGTTGTTCATTGATTTACAGTCCACGTCAGGTTTCTCTGCTCTCTTCTGCTATTCCATAAATCTCTCTGATTTTCTCCTGGTACATTTTGACAACAACACCCCTCTTTAGTTTCATGGTCGGTCCTGGGTGGAAGAAAGGAATATTGAGTAAAAAATTATAACATTTAAATAGTATTATATTTCAATCCTACAATGAATGAAGAATCACACAAAATGAGAAATCCAGTTCATTGCAATGTCTGTACTTCCACCCATGCTTCTGACTGTACCAACCAATAAATTACACATCGATTAACTTACCTAGTTCTCCCCCAGATATAGAGAAATCTCTGTCCAAAATGACCCACTTTTGGACCCTCTGGGCATTGGAGGTGGCTTTAGCGTTGACACATTCTATGCCCTCCTGGATGGCTTTGTAAATAGCTGGCTCTTTATTGGCTATGATCTCAGAGACCTTGGTTGTTGTGACGCCACGCTGCTGGCAGAACTCCATAGCCTCTGGGGCCAGGTCATCCGTCGGCTCTCCATTGTCATCTATTAAACACTATGGAGAGATGGAGGGGTCAGTGGTTAGGAGTGATCCAGGAGCTTTAGTATTTGTTGAACATCCTTGGGTCTGGTTCCAGGTCTGTTTGTGCAATACAATTCTACTTTAACTGCTTAATAATTCTAAAGAAATCCCTCTAGGCTAAGGCCCAATGACCAGAATAATCTGAGGCCTACTTTCAGCGTGAGCATCATGGAGAGGAATTTCAGTTTGTCTCCAAGCAACATGGCATTGCTGATGATGGCAATCTCTGCTTTCACTGCATCCTCAATGGGCACAGGTGGGATGTTCTCTCCACCTGCTGTTATTATTAGCTCTGCAGGGCACAATATTTCATGATTAGCTGGATATTTAGGTCATAGATCAACTATATGGTCTTTAACCATCTGCAAACAAACAAACAATTATCAAGTACAGACATCTCTGGGTGAAAGTGACCCTAGGATCAGGGGGAGATATACAACACCTAAAGAGGATAGTTCAACCTAGATTCCTATTTGGGGTAAATAAGACTTGCCTTGTTCTTGATGTCCCAGGGAGTAATTTTTCACAACAAGCAATTATTCAGCTATGTACCAGCCTGGAATTAGCGTAATTAGCATTGTTCAAATTCATGAATTAAAACAATGCATACCAATCAAAAAATGCTGCATTGCAAGCGGAAACCTAATCCAATTGTTCCAACTAAGACTAGCACTGATGTTTATTTCAAAGAATCTGTCATTCCTCAAAATAATGTTTTCATCTTCGCTATATAAATCCAATTTTAAACTGAACTAATACTTCCTATATTTTTCCATGTTTTTTCAAGTTTTGACCACCCAAAACAACTACTTAGCAATCGCTAGCTACTGATGACATCATTGCCAAATAACAGAGGCTGAGTGTGGAGCCTACAGAAAATATTCTGCCTAGTGCCCATTTGAAGTCTGCAAATTTTGCCAGCTGTTTAGTCAGTATACAGTCAAACAATCTACGCTAGCGATTCAGATAACTGAATTTAGTTTGAAATGTTCTTTGAAATGAGTTTGAAATGAGTTTGTTTCTGTTTGCAATGCAGCTTTTGTTGCTTGGGGAGCACAGTTTCTGTTAATGAATTTGGACGATGCTTATCATGTTAATTCCAGGCTGGTACAGAGATGAATAATGGCTTGTCATGAAAAAATTACTTATTGGGCCTTCAAGAACAACTCAGGGTAAACTTTATTTTACAATAAATATGAAACTAGACTGAACCATCACTTTAAATCACTATCCAGGGCAGTGTTTCTCCTGCTCCTGGTTGCCCCCTGCCTTGTATGTTTTGGATCTCACCCTGCTCTGTCAAACCTGATTCAAATGATCAGCTCATTATCAAGTCCATCATGAGTTCCATCAAGCATGTTAGGGCACGGAGAGATCCAAAACTGGCAGGGTAGGGGGGCAGCAGGGAGCAGGGTGGAGAAACACTGATCAAGGGCACGTGTAATCTACTCCAATCAACACCATGGATTGGCAGCCATGTTTTGAAATAGCCATATAGATATACATCTAGAAACCTTTTATCCTCCCTGTGATGAACAGGAAGTTGTCCTTGTCAAGCTTGCCCAGGTCTCCAGAGTGAAGCCAGCCCTCCTGGTCCAGTGCCTCCACAGTCTTCTCTGGCATGCCCAGGTAGCCCATGAAGACATGACGCCCCCAGAAACAGATCTCGCCGTTGCCATCCTCATCCGGCTTATCCAACTTGGTCTGACAGCCAATCAGCACCTTCCCACAGCTGAAGACAACATCAAGATATCACTGACAGATTTCTGTCAAATCTTTTAACGTTCCGAAAGCAAACAAAGAGGGTATTAGAGGTCACTTCAGTATTATATGTGGTCATATCTGATAGGTCTTATCAGTGTCAATGATTGTGTTGTTTTCTATAATACCACTGTCTGCTACAAATGAATTAAATTCAACCTTAATTAAAATGACAGTGAACAGTCTAGTTTATCTGATTGCTGACCTCATGATCTTGTAGTTATTTTCCCAGGAGATGGTGTGGGGGCCAGTGCTTTCACTCATCCCATACAGCTCATACAGTGGGAGGTTAAGGCTCATGAAGTACTCCAAGGTGTCCTTGGTGATGGGAGCGGCCCCCGTTAAGCAGTTCTTGCAGCGGTCTAGGCCCATGGCCCAGCGAACCTTCTTAAACACCAGGTTGTTAGCCAGCATGAAGCCCCAGGGCACCAAGTTCTCACTGGACTCCATAACAGACAAAGACGAACAGTTTAGGATACAAAGATGCTATTTGGGTGAAACTATGAGGGTGAAATATGGGTTTGACTAAACATCAGGAACCTAACCTAAATCCTTACCCATTCATGGCACTGTAGTTGGCTTGTAGTCCAATATATTTAGCCCAGTCTGACACCTTTTTCCTAATACCTGAGGATTTGGCACCGATGGCTTTCAACTTCTCCTGCATCTTCTCCCACACACGAGGAACTCCCAGAAAACTAGTGGGACGCACCTCTTTCAGAGTTGTCCCCAAAGAGCCCTAAAATCATACTTTCACTGGTCATGAAGTCCTCTAAAGTTACTCCAACTTTCATACTTTGACTAAATTTTAAGGTCAAATAAATGCAAAAAAGCTAAGGCATGCAAAAATCTCAAAGCTCCGGGGCCTATGATTTCCTGACCCAGCCCTGCCTCTACAAACAGTATTTTGAAAGGACAGTCACACTCAACATAATCATATCTGTAGTATGATGGGGATTTTGACCTTCAGAGCGTCTGGGTCTGCAAAGTACGTAGCCGCTGCAAATCTCATGCAGATCCACATGTCATTGACCTGGGCAGCTACGTGGCTCAGGGGCAGGTAGCTCACCACAGATTCCACACCTTGTTTCAGATCTATCATGACACCCGCTGCATTTGAAGTCCAGGTGATCTGAGGAGAGTCAGATGAGGCTTAAAAAATGTAATTCTAACTTTGCATACCACTTAGAGGAAAACTGTATGGCACCATTTTGTTTGTCCTTCACTTGCCATAAACAATACATCATTGTTTCTAGAGCAAAATGGCATCCACCATTTAGTACTGCTGAGGGAGGGCTGGACACCTAGATGCCACGGGACACTAAATTAAGACCTTCATTTCAAAAAGATATACTTTTCAGAAATGTTGCTAAATTATATTTATTTCAAATATTTTCTGAAAGAAATGTATTCACTATCTAATTATATAGCACATGTTTTTCATTGACAAACCATTAATGGCCATCTCTGGTCTCTTGGCCCAGTCAAAGCCCTTATCTATCCTGGCACTCCATTGGTGGAACTAGCTTCCCCTTAAAGCTACGATAGTATCCTGACTATTTTCTCGAAAATCTCAAATACTTTGATGCAGAGCATTTTCCTGAATAACCCATTTACATTGTCGTGTGTTGGTCAATACTTACATTGTCATGGCTCAGCATGACCCCTTTGGGGTTGCCTGTAGTTCCGGAGGTGTAGATGAGCGTGCAGCACTGGTTAGCCCTCTGACTATCCACCACAGCATTCAGCTGCTCATCAGGCACCTCCTCACCAAGCTTCATAAACTCAGCCCACTGCATGAAGACGGAGGTTTAATCACGTCATGTGTCTTTCTCCCAATGTTACAGTCAAATACGTTGTGTTTGCTCAGTAATACGAATGGAGTCTCAGTTACCATGTTTGACAGAAAATACTGTGTATTACTATATTTTACTTTGTGCTGCTAATATTGACATCTGTTAGCCAAATCTAGCTTCAGATCTTTCCGTTGATGCAAACGTACGGTGTACAGGTTTGGCAGCTTCTGTTGCAGTTCATCCTTGTACTGAACGATTGCTTTTAAGTGTGGAAGCTGATCCCTAATCTGAAACATATGACAAATGTAGAATTGTATTAGCACACAAAACAAGAAATATTATAGTGACTTGATCGACAGTTGTGCTCTTAATTTTGCATACCCTGGCAGAAATTGTGACATTTTGGCATTGTTTTTGAAAATATGACTGATCATGCAAAAGTATTTTATTTTAGTATAGTGATTATTATCACATAGTTGTTTGACTCCTTATTGATGGCAAGACATTTTATCAGAAAATGCTGGCAGACCATTTCCATTCTTCTGCATGAAAGCTGTGCTTGGGACACTCTTGGACTTTCCAGCATGACAAAGCACAAGGCCAATTCCCCCCCAGTGGTTACAGCAGAAAAAGGTAAAGATTTGCAGTCTGTGAATGGAGAGGCTATCACAGTCTGCTGACCATAATATCTTTGGGCCACTCTGGGGAGATCTCAAACATGCTGTTCATGCAAGACGATCAAAGACTTTGTGTGAACTGAAGGCATTTTGCCAAGACCAATGCAACCATTCGAGGCCTCGTAGACAACTATTACAAAAGACTGCAAGCTGTCATTGATGCTAAAGGGGGCAATAAACAGTATTAAGAAGGTATGCAGACATTTGAACAGGGTTAAGTAAATGTTTTATTTGTTGCATCACTTTATGATTGTGCCATTCTGTTATGACCTAAAGTTGAATGTGAATCCCATAAGAAATAAGTCATGTGTTTTGCCTGCTCACTCATGTTTTCTTTACATACAATTCCAATTATCCAAGGGCATGCAAACTTTTGAGCACAACTGAATGTACAAATAAAACAATTATTTTCTCCTTATAATGTATGGTTGTGTGCATAATTCTATGCATAGATTGGGTGGCTATTGACAGACATAACCAACGTCCAGCTCATGTTTCAGTGTCTCACCTGGAGGATTTTGAGGAGCTGTTTGTGGTTCTCCACCACCAGTACATTTGCCTCACAGTTTTCTGCCACATACCAACACGCCTCGGGGGAATTGGTGGTGTAGATGCCGACAGCAAGACCTCTGACCCACAACCAACAGATCAGACAACTTTCTTACTGAAGTGTTATAGACTGTACTTGCTTTTCTAAAAGTGTGTGAGATGAACTAGCTGTGTATGAGAAAGAAGCCTGTTTTCCCACACCAACAGAATACAATATGACCAGTGATGCATTGTAGAGCCTGGTAAGGCAGTGCACAATAAAATAATCTAATGATGGAAGAATTATTGTAATTATTACCCAGCCAGGATGCAGCCGATGTCTGAGATGAACCACTCTGGGGAGTTAAAACCCAGAATACCAACGCCATGGTAACGCTCCAGCCCCAACTTCAGCAGAGAAAGAAGGAGAATGTGGTACAATGCATCATTTACTGATGACCTACACAATCTTTTGAAAGACACTTCACTTCTTTGATTCTCCACCATGGAAATGAAACCGGAGACTAAGCTCATAAACTTTCACGCCCAGGTATTGGTTTTCACCAAAACCATTCTCAGACAGAGCTGAACAGAAATGACAATGTGAGATAAAAGGAATTATTTTTATTATGAACATAACCTGTTGAAGGTTTTCAGTGATGTTAACATTATATTTTATTTTTGATTAACAAGCAGTGGGTGGATGAGGGACTGGTAATTTTGTGATATGGTTGCTGGGCTTTCTATGAATGCTGGCCAGCACTGTCCAGGTTTGAGGAGTTTTGTAATCTTATATGGTTGCCTTGCCACACTCTAGCTACCCTCTAAGGTGGCTTGGGCGCCTTTAAACTCAATCCAGGTAGAAGGTCAGAAAATACATTCCTTCCCGTATATAAGGATTCTGGTATAGACTTCCTAGTTAAGTGAGCAGCATGACGAAAACCAGAATGTCATTGTATGTACTTTGGAGGACACATATCTCAGTCAGTTGTGACTTGCCTCAATTAGGCAGCGCCTTTGTCACAAATAATATATCATAAAAATTGGGGAAATTGGGTAAAAGTAAAACATATTAAAAAAGTCACTTAGATCACACTGTAAATATCCCAATGCTTCACAACAACCACATCAATGTGCCTGCAAATCAACTTCTTTGGGATATTTAGTTTATCGGCAAAAACAAATCAGGAGCTTCCTTGTTCAGTGCATATGTTCTGAACATAATGCACACACGAAACCCCCGATCTTATGGTTCGGCAGACTAAATATCCACAACCACAGCCTGGACATGTCTGATGGACAAATGCCTTCTGTCTGATGGACAAATATAGAGCACATCCAGATTCAACTAACGCATGTTAACATAGACTGCCAAGCAAGCAAATATTAGCAAAGACCATGTTTTCTAATAAAGCTCTCGACTTAAAGAGCCCGGACACACACAGGAACTACATTAATAAACAGACCTTAAGGAAGCTCTTGGCCGCTGCTCGACACTGCTCGTAATATTCCCTCCAGGTCAAAGTGACCCACTTGCCGTCTTTTTTCGATGACAACGCAGGCAGGTCGCCGTAGTTATCCACTGTCTCAAAGAACATTTGGTGGACAGTCATGGGGGCCTCAGAGCCCAGCCCGGTCTCAGTCATTCTCAGCTTGACTGCGTGGTCTCGGGAATGGCACCATAACTGCTCTGCTGGGGCCAAGGACACACTGGACAGTGTCAGGGGCACCGAGGCACCTGTAGTTGGCAGACAGCAGGGGCAGCAGTTGCTTGTCATTATTGCTGGTTCATGCAGTTATATTAGATACAAGTATTCCCCTGCTCTGTTTCCAGAAGAACTAAGGTAAGTACAGAAGTCAGAGAGTCTGTACAGTCTCTACTCAGCCCTCCGCTTTCTCACTGTGAAGCCTAACCATTTGAAGCCTCTTAAGTAGAGCTGGAATGCCTGTATCAGATTGCTGCAGATAACAAAGGAAAACTATAGAAAGTTTCTGCCTACCCACCTTTTAAAAACTCACAGAAAGGTAAATTGTTATTGTCGAGTGAAACGTAAAAGTTGTCATAGATCACATATCAAACTTCCTCAAAGATTAGAAGCTGTTTATTATTAAATAATTCTAAACCATAACTGATGAATCTTTCTGGGACATTTCTGTCAATATACTTCAGACATAAATTTTACCTGCTGTTAACTACAAAAAATAAATCATGTTTCTTTTACAGATTATATAACTTGTGATCTGCTTCATTTGAGTGAATATTCTCTATATTTTATTTAACTCTTAGCACGCCTTATGATCAATCAATCAATGCAGCTTTTTACATCAGCAGTTGCCACCAAGTACTTTTACAAAACACCTGGCCTTAATGATCACCATGAATAGCTGTTACCTGAGAAAGGATTCTCTAGATGTTCTTTTGTTTTAGGTGACCTGGGTGGCTTGGCTGGTGCTTCAGGAGTGCTTGATAAGGTTGTCTCTGCAGGTTCTACACAGGTGGTATCCTGGCTGTCACTGACTTCTCCAGCAGACTCAGACTTTACTTGTGGATGGTCTACTAATCCTTTGTTGATAAGATCACTGGAGTGGTTGTCGTTCTGGTATGGTGTGGTGACTGGTGCTAACTGTTTGCTTTCTCCAAGAGGATCATCACTCACACAACTAGAACAAAACATACATTAAATTTGCATTAAATACGTAATGTTGAGCTATGTTAAACTGGTACTTCAACAGAATGAGTCTCCAGCATATTATGTTAGGATACATTAGGTCCACATACCTCTCTGACATCTTCTTTACAACAGGAACCCCATTGGTGAAAATTGAATCCTCTTGGTAGGACATTTTTTAATTCCTAGAATAGTTTTAAAAAATGTGATCTGTTAGTTAATCACAGTGAGAAGGCCCCTGAAACAATTATACAATTTCCAATAAAAGACTTGGACAACCCTTCGCCCTTATATGGGGGGATATTGCCTCATGACAGCATTAAGAGCAGGGTTCCAAGGGCTGCTTTGATAAAGATTGCTGAAATGAAGGGGTCTGAGGCAATAAGGCGTTACCCTTTCGACAAGCTTTTTCCAACCTTTCACTTAAATCAAGTAGATTACACCAACATGGTTGACTTTGACCCACAATCTAGCATTGAGAAAGAGAATTTTGACCTCTCAGGGACTGAGCCAACAAAGGAGAGAGAATGCATGTGTGTCTCATCTTCAAAGGTAGATCTCCATCAAGGTTCTGTGCAGCAGGTATCACAATACATACACACACGTGTTGGAATTTACATTTCAAATAAAGCATGGGCTCAAAGCATGTATTGAAGTGCACTCAAATTGGCTTATTTAAACATCTCACTATCTTTAAAGATCATTTTTGTGGAATTACCGTATGTTATAAATTGTTTTATGTCTTGAAATTAAGTAGACAATTTTCAAGATAAACTACTACTGTATGACTTTAGATGAGGATGACATGAAATGACTTGAGTATACAATATTGCCAAGAAGCTGTTAAGACTATATGGAGACAAAGATGGATGGTGTCACGGGATTGCAGTTCAAATTCCACACAAGCTGTTATAGATTGACACATAAAACAACAAAAAAAGGGATATTAATTTTAAAACTGATTTATAAGGACATATATAAATCAGTTAAGTACTGATTAACCTTATTCCAACTTCAATTACAAAATCGCAAAATATCAGATTGTTGTGATCAGTATCACTCTGGGTCAAAGTTTATCATACTTGCAAAACAATTGCCTGTTATATGGCAATATGTAGTATACCTATTTTAGTACTCACTAACTTTTATGGAGGACTGTGCCATATAAAATAACTGTAATATATATATATATAGAAACGTAATAGAATCTAAATGCTTACCTCGGATGATTACCTTTAGACTGATAGCAAGTTGTCAGAAAAAAGATATCATTGTATCTGTGCTTCTATGTGATTAAGGCTTCATTAAATCAACACCTAAGCTGTCCATTTTAAATTTTTAAATATACACATATTTTTTTTAAATGTTCATAGATTCTCAAAGTCTGTCTGTGTGCAGCTCTGCAACAAACACATGTTCAGAGACAATACTGTTTGTTTTGACTTTTCCGAGACAGCTTAACCTGAGACCATAAAGAATACGACCATACAATAATGTTTGTTGCCCAAACAATAAAACACAAGAAACCGGATTTGCACAGTTTAGTTCCAGTATGGTTTAACATTCTGTCCAGAGATTTAGGCTATAGGTCATCTATTTTTCCAATGAACACATTTGTCTTTATATATATATATATATATATATATATATATATATATATATATATGTATATATAAATATTTGGCATGCAACACTTGCAGCTGTTATAGTATACTGGTCAACTTATTTTCACTCTAAGTAGGGGTCTTTGTCACTGAGGTTCAAATATTACATTGGATATAGGGTAGGTAAATGTATCAAAATCAATGAGCAATCTGAAGGTCAAAATTAGTTTTGTGCTGATATTAACGGTTAAGCAGTTAAACTCAACAATAGGCAACTTAACACATCCCAGTATCAGTCAATAGGTAAGTACAGGAGCTTACTACCACATATGTCTGCAATAAAAAATACCAAGGTTTACAATGCAAATAACTGCCAATGTTTTTTAATAGATTTCACGAACCAAGACAGAAGTACACATCTTCAAAGACCAACGGAAAGACAGACTGATAACCCCTGTTCTCAACAGACTGTAGGAACATGTTGCCAGAGTTGCCTGTGATTTTTGATCTAATGTTGATGTCTGGCACTTTAACAAAGGAGCATAATGGGAAAGAATTGAAGCACGTATCAAGAGATTGATTACTGATTAGTGGTATAAAGTCACATACAATAATATAGCTTCCCCGGCAAATATCCTACCTTGTTCAGAGACCTTGTCCCGTCAGACGGACAGAGGCAGGTGCTGCACGATATCAACAAGCGTAAACCTTGGATGGACTTCGATGTGATGTGCGGAGCGTGACTGTCACCTAGTACGGCAGCTGAAAAGCCTGTGGGGGTCTTGTATGGGGGAACGTACCAGCCTACTACTCTGTCGGCACTCTTACGTAACTTCCCCCCACACCTACTGGGGGTCGAGTCGCTGGTTAAAGGTCCACCAACAGACTTGAACAAAGGTTACCTTCCGCAGCCATAGGTGTAGAAACTGACATGCAGGCTATGTGGGAGGTAGCAGTTTAAATTACAGACAGAGCATCTGAGTTAAGCTAGTCTTGACATTACTGTGGCTGGGTAAGTGAAAATAAAATAGTTTTAAGACTAATTTGTTTCAATCACATTATTTTGTGCAGGTTGTATATTTCCGATTCCGGTTATATAAAGCATAACCCTTATTTTCAGTGAAGACCCTGGTTCAGACTGGGGCAAAGATGTTTATCTTGTCAGCTCTTATCCTTTTTATATCGTGGGGATATAAAATTAATTGATAAAGCAAGATAACCTCTCAAAGTTTATGAGGAAAGAAGAGACTTTGAACCCAAAAATCCTGATCTTTAAACTGTAGGGAACAAACATTGTGCAACAACAAGTCTTTCTCATTTAAACATATTCTGCATTGAAAAGGGTAAAAAAAAGTTGTTTTCCAAGAATGTTATTGACCTGCTATTACATGTATTTAATCTCTTGTATTTCAGGTCAAAGTGTCAATCTTATTTCATATCTTGAGGTGTACAATTGCCTTAACCTGGACATGCTGTTTCAGTTAATGTGGGTGAAAGTTCAACCATGCGCTCCAGATGACAGAGTAGCCAATATTCTTGACCAAGGTCATAGTCATGCCACCAGTCACACCACACCTGTCCTCAGTTATCATCGCCTCAGTAGGTTTCTGGACATATTAACGAGGCTTCTATATTAAAATAGCACAAAGTAGAAACAGCAATCTCTACACTTTACTGAAAATGTCTGTGAAATTGTTTCCAGTATATATTTCTAGAGGTTTATTGAAGTCAAATGTATGAGATATTTTTTATCCCAGAACTTTTTTATTTCAATCGTTTTACATACCGGTACACAGTACAATTACGTCAATTATCATCTCATATTACACAGTAGGAAATTCAGCCGAACAAAAAAAGATGAATTGAAAATGGAAATAAATCCTAGACCTTTATTACTTAAGTATTTAACAGAGTTTAAGACGGACATGAAACGAATCCCTATTTAACAGAAGGTCCATTTGCTAGCCTGGAGGCCAGCTCAGCTGTCTGCCTCCCAAAACATGGATGTGGAGGTGATATACAGACTGGGCACCATGCGTCCCATCATTGATCACTGTGGAAAATAAAATGCAGTAACATAATCATTACAATGAATGTTTTTGTTTAATGCGAGAAGATTTGTGTTTTAATCAGATACTAATCATTATGGTAATACATACCCACTCTGTAACCATCGTGTAATCCCTCTTTCTTCGCTACATTTTTAGCAACTACTAGGAGATGACCTAACAGCTATACAAAACAGTAAAGGGTGTTTTCAGAATATAAAGATGATCTGGGTTGTGACTTATTCTGGAGCAAACCAGAGGGTAAAAATCACACAGTCAATTTAAAAGGAATCAGAATATAACATACAGAATAAGAATCAAAGCAATATAAAAGCTACCTCAGCATCGTCATCTTTGGCTTCGCTGATTCTTGGTATAGCGACCCTGGGAATAACCAGGAAATGCACAGGAGCTTGTGGACTGATATCTCTAAATGCTAAACACTGGAGAAGAAAACAAAGGAAATACTGATATGATACTTAACATCAATAAATGCCCTTTAGTCCTAAATATATTCAACATAAAGTAGAAGAACATTAGAGAAATTTGAAAAAGTTTGCCCATGGAAAGTTGTCTTTTTGTCTTACATAATTGAACACAGGGATAAGAGTTCTTCACTTTAACATTATTGATAGGTGTATATTGTATACGTTTCAACTCCATCGTTTTCAAGGTCTTCATTGCATGCACAGCCCGCAAGTCCCCCCCACAGCATTTTGGTTGGATTGACATCCAGACATTTCATGCCCTCCATATATTATATTTGAGCCACTCTGTTCTAGATTTGCTTGTGTGTTTTGGATCACTGTCCTTTTACAAAATACATGTTCCATTGAGCTTCAGCTTTTGGACATATGGCCTCACATTCTCCTCAAGAATTCTCTGGTAGAAATTGAATTTGGGGTTGACTCAGTGATGGCAGTGTTCAAAGGCAGTGTTGTGTTTTTGCCCAATGAGGCGTTTGGCCTTGCAGCCAAACAGCTTTGCTTCATCTATCAACTTTGTGTCATTTAGCTCAAATATCCATTGAGAACAAACACACACAAAAAATATACTTTCCATATACTTCTTCATTTGGCTATATGTTTTTTCTTGTGGGTACATACCTTATCATCTTCATAAATTATATCTGCAGGAATACTTTTGTTAATCACTTTGGAAAAGATAGTTGGAGCTGAAGAACCATATTTCTTGCTTGCTTCGTTAGCCAGATGAACTTCATCACTCTTGGATTTTGATGTGCAGAAGTGTCTCTGTGACATGAAAAACAAGAATACAGAGGTTTCCAACTTAGGAAACGGTGTCTGGGCAGAGGAAACAATTAATATGGAGTTTTTTCTATGTGAACTAGCACACGTTTTTCAACAGTCCTCTCTGCAAATGTTGTTAAGGAACTATAATTCGAGGACGTTTGTACTTCTAAAAATTGTATAGTTAATGTAGGAACCACAGAAGAAAATTTATGTCTGGGAAGCTCTCTCCTCATTTCCCTATCTACACCCTCTGACCTACTTCCTCAACAGGTTTTAGGACAGACAAGAAAATGAAATTTTGTCCCCCCATTCATTACTCCAGTGGCTTAAAATTATTTTAAAAAATATTAATAAAACCTTTTATGAACATAACAGTAAGTAAAGATGAGAAATTAAACAAAACAGCATATTTAATGAGTAACCAACAAAGTTTACCATCACGGTTTGCAAAGATGTTTAATTTACATTTCAATAATTTAGCTGACTTACAAGTGAGGACACACATTTTCAGTATATCATACAGTTTCGACCATATAGCCAGATACACTTGTCCAACCAGTAACGAAACAAAAACGGAATTAAAACAGTTAAAATGTTAACGAGGAGATAACCAGCTCGATCACAGACGCATTCGTTTTAAGTTAACATACTAGAATTTAGCTAGGTAAAATGGATTTCAAATAAATACAAAACAAAACGTGATTTGTGTAGCAACATATCTACTGTCTTGAATGAAAATATAATTGGCGCAACCTTGTCAAATAAATTAGATCTTTGGCGACAGTCAAGCGTTCTTGTCATCGCTCAGACTTGTCCAACCAAGAGTCAACGACCTAGCATGAACAATACCTACATCGTAATAAAATCATTTGAAATATATACATGCTATATGCAGCACCTTCATATGCAAAACTTTATTTATGCATTCTAAACCCAAACCTCTTGGTGACAGTGGGCACTGTTCCCGAGTCCGATGCCAACTGAAGAACACATATGCCCATTATCATGACGCATTCCGTCTGTCAATAACATGAACGTAATGAATACTGAAAGAAATGCCCGTATATGTACCTCTGCTCGGCACGCATGGGTCAAAAGGCGTAAATAGCCAATATTTTTCGTGAAGCATATGATTTGTGTCCTGTAAAAACTCATGATTACTGCATGGCGCAGTTAGACGAGTTGCATTCCCGACCCGGATATGATGTCTGTTTTCCGTTTGTTTCTGTCCAGAGCAAAGCTATTGAATGTATTCAAGAATTATAAAGTTCTAGGAAGTTAAAAACGATTTTTAAAAAATGAAGTGGTCTTCCCGTAGTTTATGTAAAATGTTGCACCATAATATGATAACTTAAAAGAATACAACACTATAATATAAGTTGCTCAACAATTATTTTTATTCTAGTCTTGTTTATCCTCCATGTGGTGGCGACATTCCGCGTTTGAGGAGGTGCAGAGGACGGGTACGTGCCGCCGAAGAAGATATCGCTGTCATCATTAGCAACAAACATGGCGGTGTGCTCGCGGTTGCCCTTGCAGTCATTAATTCATAAAAATGCACATGTGTGTAGAATCGTCCGAATTGTTCACACGAACGCGGCAGTTCAAGAGCCTGTTTATCCTCCTATTTTGCCTTCACTGACTGCCCAAAGCAAGTCTTCTAAAGGACGGCGGATTGCAGAACATCTTGAAAAAATACGTGCATCCGAAGTGCATGAAAAACTTGATTTACTCACAAGAGTTCAGCGAAAGAAATATGTATTGTATCCGCAGACGTTTGCTCTGAATGCTGATAAATGGTATCAGCATTTCACAAAGACCGCATACGTACCCGGCTTACCTGAGAAGTTCATCGTTGACGAGAACAAGGAGACATCAGCGCCTTCTACCAATAATGTATATTCATCAATTGACGAGAATACGTTTGGTGACATCCGCTCGTATGTATGCCATTCAATTTTACAAGAAACCTGGTACATGAAGAAACGTCGACCGTTCCTTCAAAGGGAACAAGAACACTACGTTTCACCGTTTCTGAGAAACATGGTGTCTGGACTAACACATATTCTGGCCAAACACAATCCTGTGCTGCAACTCTCAAGTCTAGGTAAACCATTCGATCGTAAATATATGCATAATCGCAGGATACTACTCTGTCCCAGGTTGTATTGTGTAACATTGTGAGTGAGCAAGTCACAGAGGCACTAACTCAGTTGCGTAGTAGTTAATTGAGATTCCAGTCAGCTAGAGTTTGGAATATCAGATGTCTCATCTGACATCCCTTTCTTTTGTTTAGATTTTGACCCTCAGGTAAACTTCTACTGGATGAGAGGACAGAGGACCATTCCCAGGGGACATCGGGCGGGCCGAGTGGAGCCAATTAGATTCCAGATCGATGATAAACCACACAGTCAGATAAGGATACCTGAACAACTTGCACAGGTACTGCAGAATAAGCACTGATCCAAAGCGTTGTGATCATCTATTATCATCACATCATCCAGCAAGGTTTTGCCAAATTGGTTTGTTTTTTGGGGTTGGAATAAGCCCTAGATTAATATTTGTTGGACAAATTAGATGAACATGAATGTATAGTTGTATCATGATGCAACCTGAGGCATTAAAGGGCATAATTTATTTCCAGGGATATGGACAAATAACAATTAGCAGGAGTTATGGTTATTAGTTTTATTTTGGGGAGACAGCATTTGGCCAGGAGACTTGCCAGTAACTCTTAAAGCGGTCAAAGTGAAGATCTCTTTCTTGCTCCATCCTTGTTTTATCTATCTTGTTTTAACAGGTATTTATGTACCCAGACATTATTTTAGAATATGATCAATTTCATTCGACTAGTTCTGGGTTAACTACGATTAGACTGTAAACTGAATGTGAGTAGTTTGATATCTAAACTGAATAAACTCCATGGACTCTCTTTCAGTTTGTCCCCCTTGAAGAAGTGATATCTGCTGAAGTCCCAGAGATAAAATTGGCTCCAGACTTGCTTCCTTTGTTCAGGAGACAGTATAAGAACAACATCTTCACAGGTAATTTTGTAGTAGGCTGTGGCTTCTTGGTTGGTGTCAATTTTACAATTGTTTCTCTATATGCTTTCCCAGGAGCCAAGCTTCCTGACCCGCTTTGCCATGGTCACACCCAGTTCCACCTGGTGCCGGACAGATACCGCAGGGACAAAATGGCCAAGCGCAACCTGACTGACCAGGTTGAGGTCCACCTGAGGGCCAATGGCATCGCCAGTCTATTTGCGTGGACAGGAGCACAGGCTATGTACCAAGGTGTGTCAATACTATTAGACTGTTCTCCTGATCAGCCTGGGCATTGTCACTAGTTTATATAAAATTTATTCATTCTGCTTTTTTCCCCTCCAACTTTTCTAGCAAATTAAATATTTAAATAGTTTAAATAAATCATTTCAACAGCTTTGCTGACAATTATAATATACAGTCAGTGGATGACTCAGTCTACTCCATTTTACCCCAAATGTTTTCTGTTGGTTGGCGCTCCAGGGACTTCACATGCCACTCCACTCAAACTGAGCTAAGATTTGTTAGAGCAGGCACTGTTTTTCCACTGCTTAGTTATACAATATTGGTAAATGTGTGTCCCATGAGGTCGCTTCCTGTTTTATGCTAATAATAGCGACTTGTCAGCAACAGTAGCACATCAGTAAAAAGTTGTGCATTCCAAGGTGCCACTGTACACACCACAGTTGTACTGCACCATTATTATTGATGTGCCTGTCTGTGGCTTGCCGGTGACCTTGCGCGATTCTTGCCATTCCCGATTGATCTCTCCTGTCATTGAGCTGACTGGAGGTTCAGAATATATATAGGAAGTTGGAAGTGGAAACCATGTGACTGCCACAGGCCAATGAAATTCTAGCTATGAATCAAAAGACTTTAGAAATGCATGATCGCCATCAAACGTGATCAGTATGAGCTCCTATAGGCCCCCAACAACCAGTTAAAATATCTAACCCTGACCTTAACCCTGAACATATCCCTGATCCTCACCAGAACCCGGAGCACAGTAACATTAAGATTTTATATTTTTTATTTTTCTGTGAACTGTAGACACTGTTGTGTGTAAAAAGTTCAGGAGGGTGATTGTTTCTGATATATTGCAACCAGCACACCAGGTGGCCATTATCATACCATGCTAAAAGCTTTTGAGGTCACTCATTTTTCTCATTCTAAAGTTAATTCAGACAGGA
Organism: Esox niger; assembly: GCA_016801105.1. Lineage (NCBI taxonomy): Eukaryota > Metazoa > Chordata > Actinopteri > Esociformes > Esocidae > Esox > Esox niger. The sequence continues at coordinate 31,240 of JACXGJ010000929.1, read as the reverse complement.
GCTGAATGCCTCTAACTCTCTGCATTCTTTTTATAGCAAGCCACCCCCACAAAATGACTCATTGACTGTACTAGTGATATCTTTTTTTGGTTATGGAGTGTCTGTATGAAAAAAATCTACAGTTTACAGTGTATGCTCTACTATACTGAATTTCTTGATGTAAAATATATTGTGACAGAATAAGATTGATGTACTTTAGTTAAAATATTGCAATCAACTTTTAAATCAATGATTTGTACATAGTTCACTGGCTTCGTCTATTCAGGGTAATCTACTATTTCAGGTTCAGGCAGGGTTCGAATTACGGAGGAGATTGGCGGGGTTTGATTATAACTCCCCCAAAAGATGTGAAAACAATAGGTTGGGGGGTTCAAAACATGCCAGGAGAAAAAGGTGACCCCCGATTGTCATTGAAATTTACGAAAGTAAGAGAATGTCAATCAGAAAGAAGGGATCTGAATTCAGTCATAAAATTAGTAACTTGTTCATGTAGCAAGTTTTTCAGCAAGATAACAACAAGGCGACTAGCTAGTTAGCTTGGGGGGGGTGATCTGATTTCATTAGATGAGTGAGTTGGATTTTGGCTACAGATACAGATTTCAACCCCATTTCCCAAAACGTTGGGACACTGTAAAATGCAAATGAAAACAGAATGCAATGATGCGCAAATCATTCATCCATGCATTTCATTGAAAGTAGTACAAAGACTACATTTGAAATATTTTCCATTGCTTGATATAAAATGTAAGTTGCTCAACAGTTCAGGTTCTCCTTTGTCATATTTTTTGTTTCATAATGCTCCACATGTTTTCAATGGGTGACCGGTCTGGACAGCAGGCAGGCCAGTTTAGCACCCAGACACTCTTGCCTCAGCACCATGCTGTTGTAATGCATGTGGAATGTGGTTTGGCCATGTCTTGCTGAAATTAACAAGGCCTTCCCTGAAAAATATATATTTCATGTATCCTAATGATTCTTAATTGTGAATACCAGCAGTTGTGGTTAAAGCACTCCTTTGTGTATCTTTAAACATCACCAGGTTTCTGGAGCCGTGAGGATGTGACCAGACCTTTTGTGTCTCAGGCTGTGATCACCGATGGACAGTACTTCTCCTTCTTCTGTTACCAGCTCAACACGCTGGCCCTGTCCGTAGAGGCGGACGCTGGGAACCTCAGGAAGAATGTGTGCTGGGGGACAGAGAGCATTCGTCTGTTTGAGGAGGTGAAGGATGGGGCTGTGGTGGGACTGGACGACAGGGTCCTCAATCTCCTTGTCCAGTTCCTACTGAACAAGTGATGTGGAGAGTTCGGGGTTTGTGGGAGGAAGGAATTATGAATTGATAACAAGTAATAAACTGTTCCTGGGTCAGTGAAAATTCGTGTGTTGTTTTTCAAGAGTGCATGAAAGTAATGCGTGTGTCGACATGTCTTCTTATGGCTGGTCACTAGGTGGTGCTTAGTTAATGTGGAATAACAGCACAACTATTCATCAGGCAAACTGACAAACTATTGCATGTTTATTTGCCATCCACTTACAAGTTTAATCAAGGTAAGGACATTTTGAAAGTAATATTACAGGCACAGGAATTTAACACTAACAGATGTGAAATTTTAAAAAACAATCAGGCATCACGAGGCTGGCAAAATAAAAATAAATTTTCAGTGTAAGGCACTGCACAAAACCTATGATATGTTTATATAATTTAATGCAGCTGAAGGTAGGTTAGAAGAAGATATGGTCTTTTATGTTACGCTGCAGACAAGCGTCTTGTATACAAAAGAGCTGTCTGTCCAACAAAAACACGCTGCCGAGATATTGCTTTGTTATTATTGCAATGTGATGGTGACTAAAACCTGAAAACAATTATAATTTCTACCATAAAATCTATTTGTTTTGTTGCTTGAATATATTTGCAGCATCAAAAAAGAAAGATGTCTTACTTTTGGCTCTGGTTCACATATTTACAATGAGTAAAATATTCTTATTTCTATAAAAAACTAAAACATTGCTTGAACGGTAATAAGAGTGGTCTTCGTGGAGTAGGTTGTGGTACTGAAAGTTCACACTAGTATACCATTGATTAGCTACTGATTAGTGAATAAGTAATTGATTCAAGCACACACACAAGACTAAACGTAGCACTGTTATATAGTTTACTCGGTTGATGCAATTGGTTTCTGTATCTTTAAATCTTTCGTTGTCTTGTGGTACTTTCATCCACTCCATTATTATCTTCCTGAGTCCTGAAATAACAGATGTTACAAATACCTTAGTCTAAGTCTTCAAAGGAGGTGTATGTGATACAGAGTAGGCATAGTACTATACCCTCAAACGGTATGATTAACTCTTTTTATATACTTACAGTTTATGCATTTGGTCAACATGCATCACATTTCCTGTAAAAGGAAAATAACAGTTGAGTTGCATGTTAAGGATGGATACATACAAAACATGAGCATCATGTTAGATATAACACCGTACATGGAGAAAAAACACTTCTCCTGGAAGCTTCTGGAAAGCTGTATGGGTCACTGATCAAGACAAATTGAATATACAATTAAAACAATGCACTATATGGCATAAAAAATAGAAAAATTATAAATATTTTGTACCATTAAAATTAAAGAAAACAACTGACTTGGAGCTGAATTAGTATATTTTCTCAGAAAAGTAGTTGTTGTCTGGCACATCTAATATAGTATTTTCACTTAGCAGTGCTTGTTGAAATAAGCGCTCTACGCCAATTCATTCATCATACCAAAATCTGAAATGTATTTATTTGATTCAGGAGATAAAACTGCTCAATGTTGACCCACACCCATGTCTTTATCAGTTTAAATTGCTTATGTATACTTTAACATCTTGCAAACATGAAACGGATATCTGCATGCTGCTATTAACAGATGACTGTCTACCCTGGGATTGAACCTACACGACTGCACTTCTAAAGAACATTCCAACCGTTCGAGTTACATAAAAGGTACCTGCTGGATAGTCAAATCAGCGAAATTTCAAGCCAGTTCTGGAGTGAGGTTGTGTTACAGTCTTAATGTGGCAAATAGCATCCTTTCTGCATTGTGAAAGACCGTGTCACAACAATGGACTACAGGCAGGATGTGGGACAGTGGTAATCTGTCACAAAAATCTGACACAGTCTGCTTCCTGTTGTTTCGAGTGAGGGAAAATCTACTTCTGAACATTCAATCTGTTTGTCTCGACTTGTTTAGGGTGACACCTATCCGCAGTAACCAAACTATTCTAAATCCCTTTTACATCAGCGGTTATCAGAGTACTTGTACGTTTAATGAGCTGGATGCACTTTACCACAGTGCTCTTAACTTACTGCAGGTTACAGATTTAATCCTCATTACTTGCTCAGATTCTGGTCACACACTCCATATTTCAGTTTTTTCCATACATTTTCTCAAAACACGTTTTGCCAACATTGCTGGTTGAAGTACTTTCAAACATTGCAAAGGTAAAAAATTGTCTGGTGAACCATTAATTTAAAAGATTAGTACATACAAAAATGCATGTTCACCACAGTGTTAATTAACCCATTAAACATTTGGAAGTATGGTAAACAGCAATGTTGTTAAACTCTCGATATTTGTGGATATTTTAAAACCAACCAGATAAAGAGTGTGACTGTACCAGAAAAGGAAACATTCTGTTGTTCTATCTATTTTAACAAAATACTCAAATTATACATGATATACACATGTGCCCACAATGCGAATCCACTTTTCTAGTTATTGGATGGATTCAGAATTTCCGGGTAGATCTTTCTATCCAGAAATATACTGCCGTGTGGGAGAATGTTATTTCAATGTATACTTCTGTAATTATTGTATTTAGAATGATTTAAAACATTTGTGACACAAATCCAATTAACATTCTTTCACAAACATTACACTAGCCACACTTTTTTGTGCATTGTCCACAGTTGAAAGCAGGTGTCCACAGTAATTTTGAACCTATCATGAACAACTTTGTGAAATTGTATTAGTATAAAATCATACTATGAAAATGATCTCTAGGTTAAAAAATGCTCATTATTTGAATTATTGATTTCATACAGTCTCTTTTGTTCACCCTTATCAACAGTTTACAACTGTTTATTGTTACCTGTTGGCGAGCTACTGCTCTTCTGTGAGCCCCACCGCTCGTAGAGTAGAATGAGGAAGACCAGAATGATCACCTCAGCCACAATGGCTATGAAAGGTTTTAGAGGCTCCATGAAGCTAATGACCCGAACTTCCACCTGGCTCACACTGGCCTTGATGTGGTAGACGGCACTGCAGATGTAAACACCTGAGTCCACCTCTGTCAGGTTCATGACAGTGAGTTTTGTGATGTTTCCATCCACAAAGATCTTGTAACGAAGGGGGTCGGTAGTTGAATTGATGAGTTCCTGAACCAAAAAGGAGATGAAAGACATAAAGCCTCTGAGACAAAGCTAGAATATAAATATTGTAACAATTGCTGTAGTTAAATAATTTGATGTCTGTTCTTTATGAGAGAAAACTGTATGTTGAGGGAAATGTTACATTGTCGCATCACTATTATCAACAATATTTCCACTGTTTTCATTTGGCCTGCCATCTCTCACCTGCTCAGTGCCATTGTGTTTGTACCAAATCCATGTGTTAGGAAGAGGCTTGATTTTACAGGCCAACACCACAGAGTCACCCACATAGGCAACAATGGGCTTGTCCTTCATGTTGCCCATCTCTGGTGCTGAAGGGAAACAAACAGACCATGTGATTTGAAAAAGAAATCTCAATTTGTGTCTCACAGAAAGGACAAATTGATAATGCTCATATGAGTCTATAGTCTCATTTGAAGGGGGGGACTTTGAGTATCGACACAGTGAAATATATTATATAATTGTATTCAGTGTTCAAAATAGATAATAGATTCTTAATCCTCAACTCATGACTTACCATCACTAGAGACACAAAGCAAATTGGTAGCCCCTAGTAGTTTCTACAACTCACACTTCATACTTGTTTTATTTGTACAGAAGCTCATGTAAAGCAAAAAACTGTGCAGCAGCAATGTGTTGATCTAATTATAACTATATTGTTTTATCAATATATTTATCTCTTATATTGAGTTATAATGAAAAGAAAGATGTGTATTTAATCCCGTTACAACACGAATCAGCAAAATAATGGCAGGCTCATTTCATATTTCCCTTCATTAGAAATGTTCATTCCATTACATGAATAAAAAGGCCAATAACAGAACAGTACAAGTTCTTTCAATCATGAGAGATGCACAATGTATACAAAGCTGTCTTGTTACAACCAGACAATTGTTGTGCTTGTGAATTATTCTATGAATATTTCTATTTTTCAAGAAATCAATGAATTTGTCAGGCTTTTTCATTGTATAAAGTGCAATTCATTCTACTATACCTGCCAAATAGAAATCAATTTTTGACTCCTTGTCTGCACCATTAAAGACACATGTGTATTTCCCAAGGGTATCTCCATTAATGCTGAACCTGTAAAAGAGAGTAGAATCATTGTTAATATAATCACAGACTTGTATTTTTTTTTAGCCAACACATGTCTTAGTATACAAAAAAACAGAATTGTTTTGTCAGTCTAAGAAACATTTGCAATTGATCAAAGTGGGCTTCTGCATCATTCAGGGGGGGCACATGTTTATCTACTTTATTAAAAACACATTTACAGTAGACCATTTTAGATTTTTGTATATTTTTATATTAAATGTTGTCAGAAAATGATATTTCTTGCTTCTTAACCTAATGGAATGATAAATACATACTTACACTCTTTTGAGATTATATTGTTCATTCTCCAAAAGTACAGTCAGACGTGAGTTAGCAATTTCAATCCCATCTTTTCTCCAGAACCCAGTAACATTTGGCAATTTGTTTGGATTACCGTTACAGGTACAAGCTAGCTCTAAATCGATGGGTTTCAAGATTTCAACCTTTTCAACAAGACTGTCACCTGTTTTTATGAATTTTGATGGGATATCAAGCAGATAGAAAGACAAAAGCTGCAATGAGACAACTGTTCATAAAGGATTTGAAGAAAATTGTTTTGTAAATTGTAATAGTAGGCTAGGGATATCTTTAATTAAAAGCCCCAGTGCAGTCAAAAACGTTATTTATTTTTTCTTTGTAAGGTTGAAGTAACACTCTGAATGGGTGAAAATCATAACTGGACCATTCTACCAATCAATTTACAGTGCTTTTGGAAAGTATTTGAAAACATGAAAACATGAATATCAGAAATTTGCGCCAATTTGTTCGAACACAAAAAACGTAAATGTCTCACGTACATAAAGTCAGACCTTCGCCATGACACTCCAAATTGAGCTAAAGCATCATGTGTGCTCGGATCAACCTTGAATTGTCTCTTGATTGTAGTCCATTTCCCCCCGTAAGAATATTGAGGAAGTGAAATGGTCTAAATACTTTTGGAAAGCACAGTATTTGAAAAATGTATCTTAAAAAATTATTAAAAGTACTGCACGGGGACTTAAGGGAACTTACAAAGCTATAGTAGGTCTGTAATCTTTAAACAAAATATGCAGATGAATATCTGTATCAGAATTTAATACAAAACCACAGTGCCCTCCAGAATTACTGGCACCCTAAGAAAATCTCAATTGTTTACCAGCTTGATACACAAAAAATCCTATGAATCTAACATTAATCTGAGTGATAATTAAATTTGAAAAATATTTATTAAAAAATATGCATGGCACAATTATTGACACTGCATTTAGAATTTTATTCACCCACTTGTTGCTAAGACAACAGCTGAGTCGTCTCCTAAAATGTTGGATGAGGCTGCAGAACACACTGTAGGAAGGGATCTGAGGTAATTCCTCCATAAAGAATCTTGTCCTAACTTGTTGGCTCTCGTCATCAGCTGACCCCACAGAGATTGAGATTTAGGTCAGGGGACTGTGACTGCTACGGCAAATTGATTCAACAAGCAGTGAACCATTTTTATTTGGAAGTATGCTTTGGACCCTTGGTCAAAGCATTCCAGCTGGAAGATCCACTGACAACACCATTTTAGCCTCCTGGTTTGAGCCATATATGTCCTGGTACTTTACTTGATGGAGTCAATGTTGATAGGTATCTTAACAAGGTTCTCAGGACCTTTGAAGCTAAAATAGCCCTGCAACATAGCAGATCCACAATTATACCTATAGAATTAGATGATTATTGAAGCATAACCATGGCTCTTTTTCCACCACAACCACCTCTGATATTTGATGCCAAAAAGATATGTTATATTCAAATATATATGCTGTATTTTAATCTCAGACCAGAGAACATGGTTTGAATGACATTTAGCAAACTCCAGACACATAAGTGTGTTGTTTTCTGACACGAGAGGCATTGTCCTGTCAACCCTTCAAAACCACTTGTTGTCATGGAGATGGTATCTAATCATAGTTTTGTATTCTTGGTGACCCAAAGATGTAACCACTTCTGTAATTCTCCAACTGTGAACTTTAGCAATTTAGTGTAAGATCAAGCTGGGAAACAACCTCCTCTTCTGTTCACATTGACCTAGGGTGCCAATGAACTGTAAATATTTTTTTTTTGAAGTATCGCATGATGACTGAGTGAATAATGGCCTAAACATTTGACAATATCAACAGCATACAGTGAAATCCAAAGTATTTTGACAGGGATCACATTTCAGCACATACATGAATCATTGCGACACCAGGTTTCAGATCCTGCTCATAGAGGGTGGTGCAATTTGCCACAGTCCGATGTCCACTGAGGGTTGATACAAATATAATGGGATGGAAATTGTAAACCGCAAAGACATTAAGGTTGGTTGAGTAAACGAGCCAGGACATAAACTCAATTGTTGAGTAAATTATTAAGAAGCAAGTACTAGTGAGTATAGTAATGGAAAATGACAATGGATGCCCAAACAATGCATCTACAATGCAAAACACAACAGTAAAAAAGATCGGGAACATTCTCTTTGAGGTAGAAGTGGATGCGAAGGCTACTACAATTCGCAGATGATCTTATCAGCCAAATTACAGAGGCTGGACTGAAGGTGCAAAATTACCAAGCATATTTTCATGTATGCCTAGGAGTTTTTAAGGCCAAAAAGCAGAGTTCTTCAGTGGTCAGTTGAATGACCAGATCTGAAACTAACTTTCATATGCTAAAGACAAGACTGGATACAAAAACGTGTTGAAACTAATATGGACTTAAGATGGCTGCAGTACAGGCCTATCCTAGCATCCCCAGGGAAGATGAACAACGTCTGGTAATTGGTTGCAAATGATTAATCCAATAGTGTTGAAAATACCATGACATTAAAGCTGACAGTCTGCACTAACCTCAATGCATGAATCCAGTTAATCAACAAAAAATAATATTTCATTGACAAAATACTTTTGGAATTCACTGTATACTAAATGAGGAGCAACACAAGTTAGTGACAAAAAGAAAAAATATTATAGTTACCTTTCAAGACTGCACTCATAAATACCGTTGAGACAGGATCATTCGAAGCCAACAAATTATTTTTTTCTGCTATGAGAGAAATTAACAAAAATATATAGTTCTTTTATAAGCTACATAAGCGACATAAAGGAAAATTTCATATTCATAACATACAGTATCTTACTGCTACATTTCTATTCAAATAGACAGGTGCATTACAATCTCAATCCACACATGAATTAATGAGCACACACACCTAGCTCATAGTTTTTCAGAAGTTCAGTAGACCAGCCACTAGACATCCTACTGAGACACAGTGTACTATCTGACAGCGAAGACGTCAAATGACAAGGTCAGCCATGTCACAGTGAGGCGCGTGTGCGCACATTACACACAACACAACTACCCACACGACAGTTACCAAAAGCACACCGCCCCCGGCGGTGTAATCAAAGACGTTATCTGTTAAGATGCAGGATGAAGACAAAAGGCCCAGTCATTGAGTCCAGTGTCCTCCTGACTCATTACAGTAGGATTAAAGTCATCTCGGACCTTCTACTGCACAAATTGAATGCAATTTTGTGGATGTACTGTACCGACGCGGCTGAAAGACGCCGTCACCGTGTTTCCACTGGCTACAAGGTCACATCACAACCAATCAAGCATAAAGGGCTGTCTACAAAGCCGATACATAGAGATCAGAACCATATTTACTTGTGTAGATGCCCCTCCACAAGAGAGGAATCAGAATGAGCTGGAGGGAAGAGATCCAGGGAGACAACATGGTTGTTTCAGTAAGCCAGCTAGTCCCTTGTTTGCTCTATTTTGCACCGAGTCTTTCTAACACATCTCTCTGCATCTGGCTGCTCTCCCTCTCTCTCCCTCTCTCTCTCTCTCTCTCTCTCTCTCGCTCTCTCTCCACCTCCTCTCCTTTATTCACTCTGGGTCCCCCTTCCCTCCCCTCCCTGCACGTCCTTTCAGCATCGGTGACGCAGCAAAGATATCAGCTTTCTGCGGCCTACTGTGCCTCCATTATTCAGACTGACACAAAACCTATGATCCAAGCAGCCCTGTACCATAGTGCAACAGCCAACATGCAATGGAAGGTACAAAAGCAGTATGGTCAGGATGATATGGCATCCCCACACAACAATCATTTAGCAGAACAATTATGGTGGGAGTCGAGGTGAATAGATATACAAGTCATGTAAGGTATGGCATAGGACTCCATAGACACTGCCTGACACCTTGGAGATCACTGGACCCTTCCTTTGTTTTTGATAATGTGCAATATCAAATGTATCATCATTTGTTGATATTGGCAATTTCTGTGGTAAATTCTGTATTCAATTTTATTTCAGTATTCACTGAATAAAAATATATATGCTAATATATATGCTATATAAACATGAAAGTATTTAAAATATGTTGTCAGAAGAATAGGATGTCGAGGTGAAGGAGAAATACACACTAACATGGATGAAAACAAAGTGGTGTGCAAAATGTGCGTAAATGTGCTTTTTGTGTGTATGGAATTTTTCAGCTCATGGAACATGGGATCCTAAACTTGAAATGCTGTATTTCTATTTTTGTTGTTTGTTTATTGGTATAAAATGTTTATGCATGTTTTTGTTCTTTACTAAAATAGTATTGTTTAGTGATTAACTCTGTGGTATATTCCACTCAAAGTAGTGAGTATTGAACCCTACCTTGGACCTTTATGTACCACAATAGTACCGATCTCAGAAGCAGTCCCTGTGAACCTTCATTTTCATTACTGTTATAAATTTTTCAATTTAAACCATCTGTCCACATTAATCCAGATTATGCAGTCTGCAGAAATTCCTTTGGTTTTGGGGGCTTATGAAGTCAGCCCATCAGTGATCGGCTGTTCCCTTCACAACACCATCACTAAATCCGTCATCTGTCTTGGTTTAACCCGCTGACCAATCCATTCCAGGGACTCAGGGACCAAAACCAAAAAACTGAAGTGCTGTCTGCAAATCCCCAGGTAGCCTATTCACTCTGTTGAGGCTGATGGTGAGTGGTTGACAAGCTTGGAGAAGAGCTATCGAAGTACAGCACTGATCCCTCCAGACCTCTCCTGTCATCCACTACCACAGGAACAGGAGATACCCTCACCATGGCCACCGAGGGGATGTCTAGAGAAGAGGCAGAGGAGTACCAGAAACAGCTGGTGGAGGAAAAGTAAGTCACTACTTAAATTAATTTTTATTTTTATTTTTTAATAGACGTTTTAATCTATTAACCGCTAAGGATGTGTAGGGTGAAATAAATGTTTCTGGTTTGGTCTCCATTCTATATCAACACAACCAAATACAAAAAGGACACATTTAATTATTAGAAACACAGCCCAACTGTTATGTAGAATACTGCAAATCCTTAATCTGACTAAAACCTTTTTGGAATGATTTTGACATTTGCTGTTAATGTTCAATTACAAAGCAGTGCAGATTATTTATTTTAAACTTTCACTTATTTGACAAATATGAGCTCTTGTATTTTTCCATATTTAAGATAGAAATGCATTGAGAAAACCACCTGTACATTTATCTAGAGTCAAGAGTAATATACTGATCCTTCTAACTGTGAATCTTTCACCACACTATGAGGATATCAGAATAGTCAAACTGAAAGCAGACTATAAACAGCTGTCCTAGAATACTTCACCGGATTATGCCTCCAATTGCTGAATGATGGGATTGACAAGTGCTGCCATAATCTGGAGATTAATACTAACAAAAGAATGACTCCATTGCCTCAAAAACTAGTCCTTCTGTAATTTATATATTTTCCCTATTTTTCCAATATTATCTTAATGTAAGATGAACAATCACAAAAGTTGACATTAACAGAATTGACAAAACGTTTGCAATATATAAAATTTTATTTATTTGGTTAAATTGTTTCTGCTCTGCAAACAGGATGGAGAGGGATTCAGAATTCTTGGTAAAGAAGGCTGAGAGGGCCACACTTAGAACATGCTTAAGAGACAAATACAGACTACCAAAGGTAAGAAAGCTGCTGGTCACTTTCCCCCATTCTCCTATTAAAGGAAACAAGAGAAATGCAGAGAAAACCTACTTAAACCTATCCTTAAATATTAAAAACTTTTCCAACTGGCTCAACGATCAAAAAACTGGATACAGAAAAAAAAAAAGTGAATGACGTAGTAAGGTTATAATCTTACGCGATTTTTCAGTAAACGTGAGCACATTGTCGCAGACATAACCAACCCACGATGCAACAGGATTCGGCATTCAGTGTCGATGTGCGTGACTCACGGAGCCGATGGCCTTCTAGGGATTCTGAGCAGTCAAGAGATTAAGGCATAAAAAAAGACTTGTGATCGAGGCTATATCCTCGCCTGAGCCAACATTACTCTCCCTGTGTGTGTGTGTGTGTGTGTGTGTGCCATCTGTCACAGAGGCTATACAGGGAGTCAACCTCCCAGTCAGTCATACAGGGGTCACATGTGAGGCAAAGCTACGCTGTTGTTCAACGTGTTAGCTGCGGGGCGAGGTCTACAGGCACTGGCCAGCAATGCTTTCTGACCACGTGAACAGGTCAAGTGACCTCTGGCTGAATATCTTATCTGGTCAGGTCACATGGAAAAACCGGATCTGCTTCTTTTTAAAAGATGGTCTTCAAATGTTTTATATTATGGTATAAATGCTGTACATGGGCATAATAGTCTACATTCTTCCTCAGTCTGACCTGTGCATTGCTTGCTGTGTTTAGAGTGAACAGGATGCAAACCTAATGGAGTTGGCTGGAGATGACATTGATGTGCCTGAAGAACTCCTTAAGATGGTCGATGACGATGCCACAGAGGAGGAAGAGAAGGACTCTATCTTGGGTCAGATACAGAACCTCCAGAACATGGATATGGACCAGATCAAGGAGAAAGCCTCAGCCACCATGGTTGAGATTAAATCTAAAGCAGAGGAGAAATGTTCTGTCATGTGATGAAGAAACATTGGTCTGGCTTATCTGTAAATTACTTCCTAAGAACCAAGTTTGACCAAGGATATGACTTCAAGGTTGAACTTCCCTGAAGTATTCTAATCTAGACTGTGGACTTGGACTTATACGAAACATGTACAGTAGGTCTACTACACAAAGTCTAAATTTAACCGGTCTTAGGTTAATCTGTCAATAGAGAATTCTCTCCTGGGGAGATGACTCTTAATCTGTCTTATTTAGAAAGCTGTGGGGAGGAGGACCAGAACATCATCATAGGAATAAGGAAAGGACTATTTTTGTAGTTGAGATTAATATGGTTTTCTGTTCTGTTAAAAACAGTAAAGCTATTGTCTTCCTTGAGAAAAGGTACAAATGGGAGTGTGGCATCATGGTATAATGGCTGCAAATGGTCTGTGTTTTGTCATTTCAAACTGTATTACAACTGGATTTTGTATTTGAAACTTTTAATAAAAGCAGTCATGTTTCATAAAAAAACCATGAAAAACAATTAATGTCCAAAATCATGCTGTATGTAATAAGAAAAGGCTATTCAAAGCTCAGTAATGCACATTAAATCAGTACACTTCACCTCTACCATCTCCATCATAAAGTGGAGATCATTGTATAAACAAAGTCAAAGGCGCTAACATGTGAAATCTTTACACAAACCTGGTTACTGTCATGAAATAAACCAGGATTTACAGAATAGGCCTAAAGTATTAAAAGTCTGTTTCACCCCAAATAAATTCATATACCGGCGTTTAACCTGACAACCAAAGGATTTGCAAGGACAGAACTGAGATCCAGCCTCAGGCTACCGATGCCTTGTCACTGGTGTTGAAACTGCAGGCTATTATTGAAGACAGTCTGAAGCTCACTGATGTCTTCTGTGGTCTCTATGGGAATGCTGGCTCTGGCGGGGGAGTTCAATAGCGCCGACTCACTAGCAACGCAGACGTGGCCAGATGACCAACAGTTGTCATACAGTGTGGAGCTCATAAAATCAGAGCCGCCCACAGCTCCCTGCAGAGCTGGGTACACATCCAGGTAGGCGCTGGAGCCGTGTGTGGAGAGAAAGCCATGATCTTGGGGGTGGTGGAGGTGTTCAGGTCTGGGGCTATGGCACGGGCTTTGTGAGGGGCTATGTGGCATGGGGCAAGTCTGCAGGCAGCTGTTCCTCCTCATGGTGCGATGAAGATCCAGTTTGGCGATCAGGGGCTTCCCGATGTTGACGTCAGTCCTCCATTCCACCAGCTCGTCAACAGCTCTGAAAGAGCCTTGCAGGCATACTGTGAACTCCAGCTGATCCTAAGAGAACACAATGGGCATTACTGACCAAATTCATAATGGATGAATGTTAAAAAAGGGCAGATACAATATAATGAAGCAGTAATGTGAGATTATAAAGTACTGATTATTTTTGGTACCCTAACCTTGAGCTTCTGTAGAGAGCTGAGCCGTGTGTACAGGCAGTGCTGAGGCAGAGAACTGGACAGCAGATAGATGCCAGTCTCCTCTGGTGTCTCCCTGTTCATCTCTTTTGGGTCAATATCCAGGTCCTAGACAGAAACAAAATAGAAATAATGTACGTTCAGTATGGGTCGTTCTTAAAATTCTGTGGTATTGTACTATAGTTTTGACAATTTATGTTTTATTCTAATGTACTGTAGGTTGGTGTGCCTTTCAATTCCAAAGCACAAACCAATAATACGTTCAAATACTGAAATAATTTCTTTTGCATAAAGACAATCTTTGTCCAAGCCTTTCTCCGAACGTGTTCTAATTAGTATTGAACAGAGCTCAGAATCCCATAATAACATCAGAGGCTTGAGTTTCAAATCATGCATTTTACAAATCATGGATGGATTGGTCTACTGGATTAGTAACACATTTTTTGTATTTTCAGATAGGTGTTCACTGTGGGGATTGGAAGGAAACTGAGATTAATTGTCGGCAGGAGCGTTGGGAAGGAACAGGTTTGCATAAGTGAACAGATTGGAAGACAGTAGCGTCTCACCAGTGACAAGTTGGTGACATGAGCCTGACAGAAGGACATGTCCTCTGGTTTCTTCACAATGTGGGTGTAGATGACCAGCACGTTAGAGAATTCGGCAGCAAAGCCCAGCTTAATCTGAGCTCCACAGTCAAAGTCCAGACACATACTCTCAGGTAGTTCTATAGAGAGAGAAAAATCCATACAAATTGCCATAATTTCTTTCTTTTTTTTATTCCATATACAGTATTTTGTTTCACTGTTTGCTTTTTACTCAGGTGTGTCATTTTTTATTGACCTTAATTCAAACAGGCATATTATTAAGAATACATTATTGTAAAAACTGCCTTTTCTTACCGTGAGCCATGGCCCACTGACGGCTGTGTGACAGGGCTCTGTCAGAGCCATCGTCTGGCAGAATGGGGTCAGTCAAAGCCCTCCTCTCTGATAGGCTGCTGCGAATCTCCAGAGCCTGCTTGCCCTTAGTGGCAACAAACTGGCCCATGTCTGGAAAACATATAACACCAGGATAGCATTACCTCAGTGTCTCACAAGAGAAATCTATTAGTCAAAGATTTATTGGGAAGATACTTGATGCATGGCATAGGTAGCATGTCCAGTAGGTTAAGAAATGCTGGATTTCTCCATAATGACCTTTCAAATGTTTGTCAGTTGCGTAAGATTAATGGGATCCAGCAAAGAAAAGTTTTACACATTAGTAAAACTAGTTAGAGACAAAGTCTCTTAATTTATACACAACATTAATTTATCTTGTACATTTTTTTTTAAAAGGACAAATTAATCTCCGAACTGTTGGTTATAGCAGTAGAGAATCAGTTATTTCCCTGGTGTGAATGCATATTTACTGTCTTCATCTTTGACTGAGCCAGTGCCATTGAAAAGTAATTTTAAGGTCATATGAATTTCTGTTCTAGGCTACATGGATGTTATATTGTACAAGAGGCCTCCCTCAAATCGTAGGCCTAGATTAGATGATGTATCACTACCAGATTGTTTTTATTGATCTCAGTTTGGCAGCGTTAGTACACAGTGTGAGTTTGTAAGTATTCATTCTGTGCTTTGCACTTTGTGTCATCAGTTGCGGAAGCCCCAATCCTCTAGCTGGGTCTAAGCTGTGAATCTGTGCCAAGGTGAATAAAACACACAGATGACAAATGTTCATATTTCACAAACAGTAATTGAGTTCTGTATCATTATGATACAATAGATTTGTGTCAAACTTCTGTTAATTCATTTACATGGTATTCCATTAGATCGATGGTTTGTATTTCATTGTACATTAACTTGAATACTCCATGACCACAATTAGATGTGTTGAAATTGCAACAATAAATAATTGATCCATTCCCTCCTTACCCTCAGCCACTCTGTCCAGCAAAACAGTGATTTTTTCATCCTCCAGAAGACGCTGCTTCAGAAACTTGATGAAAACACCATTGGTGAATCCGCTAGAGCTCAGTTCAAAAGCTTCTGCATCTTGGCAGCTGCATAATGAAAGAATGGAACAAAATTGGGGAAGATATCCCACTTGTTCACACAATGTAACATGTCACAAATAGACATTTACACATTTCGTTGAGTAATAGTCTCATTACTTACGTCGCATATCCAAATACAATGTTAGCTGTGACCTTAAGAAGTATGTTTGGGGTGGTTTCATCATGGATATTTCTAAAACAAAACAAATAAATAGAAACGAATATAAGCCATTTTACAACACACAATATTGGTGAATGGATTTAGATATACAAATGAAATCCAAATGTATTTACAGCATACGGCGAGAATGTTTTTCATATTTTAGCTCTGTATTTCAGCACCACAAAATTATACAATGACCATATGGTCAGTCCAGACAGTTGGTGGGAATATTATTGATATTCAATGAACCATTTAGAAATTAAAGCATGTTGTGTTCATTGTCCCCCATTGTAGGGTACCAGAAGTATTCTGCACAAGAGAGCTGTCAACATCTTGAGTTTAGGCTTTGCATTTGGAATCTGCTGGTGGTGCCTGACAACATCATAAGGCAGATTAATCAGAATGAATGACTCAAAGACATTGCCAAAACATTAGGGGTGCAAGTAATCAAGTGATTGGCAAAATAAGAAGAAAAAAGCATTGGTAAGATAAGCAATGGAAAGCCACTTTGTACAGCAAGAAACAAAACTGTTGTGAGTAACTGACAAATACTTTGAATGGCGACGACTTGGAATACTTTTGGAGTTCACTGAATAGCAAATGTTGGTAACAAGGACGGGACAAAATATAAGATACTTGTAATCAATTTAAGTAGTCTCATACACACTAGCATAGTATCCTAAGCTTTGCTCACCTTTTCCTACACATATCCAGCAGGAACACATTGAGTCCTGTTTCCTTCTCCTGCATCAGTTTGAGGATACTCTGCACGCAAAGACAGTTTGCTGAGCGGTACGGGTTTGGAGCGTCCACAGGCACCATGAAGCTGTTGCCGTAATTCTCATAACCATGTCCAGCATAGTACAGTAAACCTAGAAGAGGGAGGGAACAAGGACCTTTTATACCGTAGATACAGAAGTGAACAAATAAGATTAAAAACAGGCAACTTCGTAAAAAAACCATTTAATTCATCTGTTGAAAAGAAATCAAAACTTACAATAGGGGCTAAGGTACTTTAGCGGCATCAAGTGTCGGGTGCCCCGAAATTCAATAATGGATGTATAGTTGGAGAATGTGTTACCGTCGCGTGTGTACCAGCTAAAAGGTTTTCCGGTAAAGCGAGCAGTGACAAAGCAATCAGAGGGGTTTGGCGAGATACGCTTGGAGGAAGTGTGTCTCAATTTTCAAAAACGACACACTTGCTCTGGTACTGATGAGACGACGTAAGACCGTACATGTTAATTGGACATGACAAGATTGGAATCGTAAAGAAATTATGGTAAGAAACAACATACAAGAATGACTAATTGAATATACGTAGGTATTCTCTCATTCACTCTAACACAAGGCCTAAAAATGACTGACGCACCATAGACACCCTTGTGAAGCAAGAGAAGAAATTCATCCACTGCGTTGCGCATCTCTGACTCTGTGAGGTCCAGCAGCGATACAACCTTAAAGTTCAGCTGGCGCAGAAGATTGGTGAGATCATATACATCCACCATGGGTGCCTTGAGCTGGGGGTGGTTCTGGTATGAGAGGTTACCAATCAGAAGGGCCACTTTATCTGTCGCTGCGATAATGGACAAACACCGTCAGAGACAACAAGTAGGGGACAAACACGGTAAGCGACAACAAGATGAAAACAGCAACATTTCAGCAAAAAAGTAAAAAAGAAAACTGTGTGGACTCAAGTTTTGATATGCTTACCATAAGGTTGTTCTTGAGTGCTGTTAAGGAATAGGTCACTGTTGCCTACAAGCACAAGACTATCATTATAGAAGAGAACATGGTGTTCTCCTACAAATTCTCTATGTACTACTGTAATGCGACATTGAAAACATTACTATTCAGGTTTCCTAAATCATTATATCCTGTAGAAATATAAGTGCAAAAACTGTCCGCTGTAGCGTGAAGCCCACTGTTGGCAAAAGACAGCATAAGTGGCTAAAATGCAAATGTCACTGACATGTCCACCTCTCAGAATAGCACCAACAAGGTTAAAAAATTCATATTATTGCCATCTCTGAAACACATTTTTATAATGGCTTTGATGATGCAATATACATGGTTATAACACACAGGAAAAATAGGCATGCAAAACGGGAGATGTTGTTATATACGTTCTGTCCAGAGTCATATTACTTTTAGTCTGAAAAGAGAATCTTGTGTCCAAAAATGTGAAAGGAAATTTGCTACAGGTTCACTTGCCTCACCTAAAGGGCTATTTTAATATGAAGTTGTTATAAACTACGAAAAGGTCAAAAAGTCAGGATATGAAATAAATATAAATATTTCTGAAATCATCAGAGAAGTATATTTTCTAAATATATACTTCTGCTGAATTTGTGGCCAAGAGGTGAACAAATAACTGATGTCTATAAATAAGGACAAACCATTAAGTACCCACAACTTGGACGGTCAGTAACTTATTCAGTGAAGTACATTGGTACTACTATTTGCCACATCTTCATATCTACCCAGAAGAAGGCACTTTAAAATTGTTGAAACAGTTTGCTTGTAAACTTAAGGAAGAAGCTCAGTATTGATACAAATGGCCAATGACAGGCTGAAAGAAATTGGTAACATGAAGACCAATAAGTGGAAACAATAACAGAACTGGCCAGCCTGTGTAAACACAGTCCTCTAGTTATTATTCACTATTATACACCTCTTCAATCAATATCATATAAATGCTGGAAACATCAAATACATTCAATGTGTGTTAGAGTATCACTTACCTTCTCTGAAGGCATAGACATCATCTGTGGGGGAAAATGGTTAAACAATTACTAGAACTTCTATTTCCTGTGCTTAAATTTCAACTGAATAACATGGGTAACCATGTTGATCAGTTTTCAGAGATCGGGTAGGGTTAAGAGGCAATTAGAATAAACATAGGGGTTAGCATGTTGATCAGTTTTCAGAGATCGGGTAGCAGTAAGAGGCCAATAGAATCAACATAGGGGTTAGCTTGTTGATCAGTTATGAGTGATCGGGTAGCGGTAAGAGGCCAATAGAATCAACATAGGGGTTAGCTTGTTGATCAGTTATGAGTGATCGGGTAGCGGTAAGAGGCCAATAGAATCAACATAGGGGTTAGCATGTTGATCAGTTATGAGTGATCGGGTAGCGGTAAGAGGCCAATAGAATCAACATAGGGGTTAGCATGTTGATCAGTTATGAGTGATCGGGTAGCGGTAAGAGGCCAAAAAAATCAACAAGCTTAATGTTAGTAGATAGTACCCACTAAAATGCAGATGCAGCCACAAACAAACACCCTGTCATTTCAATAAATAATTCACTATTCTTCACAAACAATACATTTTTTAGCCTTGTCACCAGGTGCTGTTTTCTGCAGTGTCAACACTGCAGAACCAATTAGCATTGTTTAAATGTATATAGTACACCCAAGAGCTAGTACCTGGTTTCACAGCATTTGACCTAAATATTTGCAGACAAACTATACTTGCAGCCATCTATGAGATTGCAGTACCTTTAGACTGGCAATTTTGCCTACTTTTCAGCAGCAAACTGCGCTAATCTGTTAATGTTTTAGGGTTCCCTTCAAGTGTGTAAACAGATTATGGATGAAATTTGGACTCCGCTGACCACTCTGACATTCCTGAATCTCTTAACCATTTCAGGGTGCACTGAGATGTGTATGGAGACCCTCAACTTCTTCAGTATCGGTGTCTTTCTACACCCTGCCTACAATAAATGATGGCAAGCATAAACTTAAGGCATAGGATTGCTTTACTGCCTTAGTTACTGCGGGCCTCAAACATTTGCCAGACATCATGACATCAGCAGATTATCAAGGTGTTTGGCAGTGAAATTTCTGCCTTCAGTGTCTCTGTTGATGGTCACAGGTTTTCCAGCGGGATGAAAACCGCAAAAATTAGAAAGTGCCTATATAGGTTGCCGCATCTATCATGCCCCTTTGCCATTTACAAAGTTCATATAAGTATATGAATTCAAAACCATCAGTAAAAAAGAAATCATTATAATAAATGTAAAATATTTTCTATGGGGTTGTTGCAAATATGTTGTGCACTCAAAATACAATGCATCCAACTAAAGGGAAATAATCCAAATGATGGGGATATAACATGCATCACCTAAGAGCAACCATAAATTTCCCATTGTTGGCAGCATGCACCCAAGACGCCCAGACTTAAAGCACTCAGTCATTCCAACCATACCTTCAGAACACTCCATTGCCCCTGTAAACTGGACAGATATTCTTGGCCCTTTCGTTCAAGAACAAGATTATTTAAGACATTTCCCCAAATTCAAAGTGAGTAGTTTTTCCTCATGATGTAAACTGATTTTTAAAAAGATCTGAGTTTTGGGCAAAAATACATTAATCATTACTGCACAGTAAATGAGATTTACAGTACATACCAACAACAACATCTACTTCATTTGTCCATGTCCTCTCGTTGTTAATGGAAATCTCACAGCGATACTTTCCCTGATGTTCCAGCAGCAGATACGGAATCTGTTTAAATCAACAAACACCATCTCGTGTTAACTGAAAAACGAAATATTTTTATTGAAGCACAGCTTCTGCGCTGTAGCTCCAATACAGACAGCAACAGTGTAATACCTACAGCATTTTTTTTTTCTACATAAGAGTGCAAGTAAATTAGTCAAGAATATTAGCATGTCCTTACCAAGAGTCTCCTCTTGGAGGCTTCAGGAAAGGGAAGTGGCACCCCGTTCCTATGCCACTGGTAGCGCGGGATTGGCCTCCCTACAGCCCCACACTCCAGCTGCAGAGAGTCCCCCACCAGAAGCCTCTGACCCTGGGGCTGGATTACCACCTTCAGCCTACCTTCCAACGAGTGGGGTCCCATTCCTACATCAAAAACATTGGTCTATGAAATGTACAGAACATTTTGTGATGTTGCTCCAGGGAATGTTTGCTAAAAACTTTGTACAGGTGACATAAAATTGTGCAGGTGTTAAAAAATGAAAATGATGCAATTGAAACAATTCCCTGGCAGAAGATTCAACAACAATGCTTCATGTACACTGAGTAGAAACTAAGGTATGACATTGTGGCTCACCATAAGATGTGGCAACATTAAAGACGTCCACTTGGGCCCACTGGCTGAACTCAAAGCTGTCTCCACAGTTGACTCTGCAAATGTAGAAGCCTGCATCTGTCAATCGAACTGGGCTGATCACCAGGTCTGGAGAAGATCTGTTGGGTAGCTAAAGAAATAACAGAGAATATACACCAACGTTCAAAGAGTTCGGGTCACTTAGAAATGTCCTTGTTTTCCATGAAAACACACATTAAACTAGTTTGAATATGAATAGGAAATATAGTAATTGACAAGGTTAGAAATAGTGGTTTTAAATTGAGATAACAATTGTGTCCTTAACACTTTGCTTTAGTCAAAGACTCCTCCATTTGCAGGAATTACACCCATGCAGACCTTTGGCATTCTAGTTGTTAATCAGTTGAAGTAATCTGAAGAGATTTCACCCCATGCATCCTGAAGCACCTTCCACAAGTTGGATTCGATTTATGGGCAATTCTCACGTAACATATGGTCAAGCAGCTCCCACAACAGTCAATAGTGTTGAGATCTTTTAACTGTGCTCGGCACTCCATTACAGACAGAATACCAGTTGACTATTTCTTCCCTAAATATTTCTTGCATAGTTTGCAGCTGTGCTTTGAGTTATTGTCCTGTCTTAGGAGAGAATTGTCTCCAATCAAGTGCCGTCCACAGGGTACGGTGTGGCGTTGCAAAATGTAGTGATAGCCTTCCCTATTAAAGATCCCTTTTACCCTGCACAAATCTCCCACTTTATCACCACCAAATCACCCCCAGACCATCACTTTGCCTCTACCATGCTTGACAGATGGTGTCAAGCGCTCCTCCAGCATCTTTCATTTGGTCTACATCTCATGTATGTTCTTCTTTGTGATCCGAACACCTCAAACCTAAATTTGTCTGTCCGTAACACTTTTTCCAATCTTCGTCTGTCCAGTGTCTGTCTTCTTTTTCCCATCTTAATATTTTCTTTTTATTGGGCAGTCTGAGATATGGCTTTTTTTTTTGCAACTCTGCCTAGAGGGCCAGCATCCCATAGTCACCTCTTCCCTGTTGACATTGAGACTGTTTTTTGCGGGTACTATTTTAATAAAGCTGCCAGTTGATTTAATTACGCTGCCTGTGAGGCATCTGTTTCTCAAACTAGACACTCTGATGTATTTGTCCCCTTGCTCAGTTGTACACTGGGGCCTCCCTGTCCTCTTTTCATTCTGGTAAGAGCCAGTTTGCGCTGTTCTGGGAAGGGAGTTGTACACAGCGTTGTACAAGATCTTAAGTTTCTTGTTAGTTTTTGCATGGAAGAGACTTCATTTCTCAGAACAAAAATAAACTTCCCTATTAAAGATAATAAATGAAAAACCATGGTGAAGACACAATTGTCACAGTGTAACTGTAAGCTGTGTTGATTCATTGCTTGATGGTGATTGGCTAAAAGATGTGGTATATTTAAGGAATAAGACAAGAGGGATTGTGTTATTTGGCCAATATACCATGGCTAAGAGCTGCTCTTATGCACGACGCATCAAGGGTTGCCAATGTACAATGGTACATTGGCAATGTAACACAAACTCCCGAGATACCTTACAGCTTTTCTAAACCAGTTACTAATTCTGGTTTATAAAATTACCAATTACAGCAGTGAAAAGTGAAATCATGTCATTCTGATGGTATAGTCTAATAGACCACAGCTATCAGTCTATAAGAATTCCATGCACCCGGTTCATAAATGACCATATACCATGCAATTTAAATGATAAGAAAAAAACGTCCCATATTACATTGGTAATATGTTAATACCAGCAAAAGTAGATTTTTGGTATATTGGTCATAAATCACACCTCCTATGGTCTTATTGCTTTAATATATCAGCAGAGAGAAGAAAAAAATATATAACCAATGAATAAACATCCTAGACAAACACCCACCTCCTCCTTGGTTTTGAACCACTGGTATTGAACACCTGCCTTTCCCACAGCATAGCAGCTAAGTCGCAGGTTGTGTCCTGCGATCACAGCCACAGACTGGGGTTGAATGAGGATCTGGATACCTAAACAAAACCATTAAGGGAAGAAGTAATCTCACTACCGTTAGGTCTGTCCAATCTGCATAAGAACTATTACAGTTTATTAAAATCCTAGAACTATAAATAATGATCAACACATGCACAACATATTATCAGTACATTTACAAGTCAAGATACTTTTTCAAAATCCCTTATTATCATGAGCCTTTCTTATAACCAGTTTACATTCAGAGAACAAAACAAGTAAAAAGAGGTTCTGTATACCTGGCGGTTTGACACACTGCAGGGCTTCTGTCTGGCCCATGGTTTGTAGGAAGTCTACCAGATGGCCCAAGGTGCACCCTCTGTCTCCCATGAGCCTTAGCAGCATGCGACTGGGGCTGCCATCCAGCTCCAAAACCTTCAAGGAGCACATCTCCATCTCATCTGAACTGTACATAGGAGTAAAAGGGCATCATTTATCCACACAGTAGTGCACACTCGTCTACAACGCTGTTTAATAAGAAAATAATAGTAACAGTATTAGGCACTCGAACTCGCATACAGAATCTATTACTGTGTTACAATTATAAATGAGGGTGTACTGATGTATGTTGAGAATTAGGACAACATTTATACTGTAATATACTATACAATTATACTGACAGGGTGGTAACATTAGGTGAGGTAACATCCGACTGAAAAGGCCTACCTCATTCTAAAACGTCTGCTTTTGCTGAACAACTCCCCGAGTTTGCGCCATCCTTTCTTGTCGCTGTTGGATTTTTCCAATGCCTCACAGAGTTTTCTCAAGACAGGTTCTTTCAGAAGATTTACATTTATTGACCGATCAGATAAATCCCACATATCAACGATGTACTGCAGGTTAGTTCAGCAAACTTGAAAACGTAACGTGCAAAAAATCAGAACCCTATTGACATTAAAAATAAGTCGCAGTTGAAGAAGATGTGCGTGAATCAAAAGAGGTAGATATTCGGCATAGTTGCAGTCTTGTTGGCAGGATTTGATTTCTTCAAATATATCAAAAATACAAAAATGTTCGAACCTGTTGATGTTACTTCCTGAAACACAGTAGAATACTGATAGATACACCTATGACCACTAGGTGGGATTTAAGTTTTGGGTGTTCTGTTTTTGCAAGCATTATTATATCTGTAAAGAAATCTGAGGGAAAGGTCAAACAACTGAAGAATGGTTCATTATTAAACCCTATTTGTGTTGAATTATTACGAAATAAAACAAGTATTACCGTATTTAAGAAAACGTTGGAGTATTAGGCTACTAGTCAGCTTGATAATCAGTTTATAATCAGCTTTCTTCATTGATCTGTATCTGCGTCAGGAGGATCCTATGTGATATTTGATGACATAGGAAATAAGATTTTATTAGAAATTCCTAAGATTTGGTAACTCCTCTTTCCTTTCTCCTACCTGTCTCCTGCTCAAATTCAATTTATGTTCCTGCAGTGCGTTTTGAGAAGGGTGTGAGAACATGAGGACACAATTAATATGAACATTTAAATGTGCACCTTGCCTAGCCAAACATGTGACGTGCAATTTACAGATCAACCCATCACTAGAGGGAAGACTCCTGCCTGTAACCAACAGCCCAGTAGCGTAACTCCTGTAAGTGCATTATGTTTGGTACTGTGCAGTGCGGTAGAAGCAAGACGCACACGAGCAAGTAGAAAATGTGAATGTCATTGGTCAATAAATGGAAGACTTCTTATGAGGTTCCGACTCCGCCCCTGCCCTCCCCCAGCAGAATGTTATCAACGGTGGTGTTTTTTGTGATTTGGGGGCCGTAGACAGAGACTTGTTGAGGCCCCTACATCATATATTACACTGTTGTCCTTATCTAAACCATACCGGCAACATTTTGAACATACCGTTTTTATTGGAAGTGGAACTGCCACATCCAAAGACACCTGCATTGCTGCCCCTTTCAGTAGAACAAATCAATTCGTTTAAAAATACTTTCCTACATGGTATATCCTGCCTTATAAGCTATGACTGCAGTGTAGCACAAAAACACTTATCCACTTTGTTCAAGTGTACAGTTTCTTAATCATGATCAATCAAGCGCATTCATATACCTTCCTTTTCTCACTATGCTGCACCTTTCCTCGTCTGTCAGCTGGGAGCGCCACATATACCTGAATCAGATAAAATATCCTGTGTCACTACACTGTCAGAACTTTCATGTGGAGCCAGGGGAGGGTTAACGTCAACATCGCTAAATCGTGATAAGTGGCACTCTCGCTATCACATCATAATCAAATTTGCGTCATTGTAATGAAAATGTGCGATGTTAGAAGAACAACATGATGGAATATTGTTCTTCTGCTGGCCGTTCATTATGGTCCAAACCATAGCTTTTTCCTATGTGACTGTCAATTGTCATATTCAGTAATAGCCGCAGCCACTATGCTATTCACATTTATTACACAAGCAGTAGCTGCAGCTGCTAAGCTACTACTGTTATGGACGCTCACACGTGCTATTCTCCTCTCTTTTTCCTGTCCCGCCCACAAATGAGCATTTCATACTAAAAAAACGTTGCTGTTCATCTCGTGTAGTGTAGCAGGCTCAGGATGACTGAGTAAGCTACCTTTTAGTGATGGGTTGTTCGCAAATGACCGGTAAATTTGGGTGAACGTTGGGAATCGAATCGCATTGGCGAAAGGAGACCATTTGGCTCCTTAATTTCATGAATCTGTAAGTTCAAACAGTCAGTATATTCAGGTAAGGTGACATTTTAGTTAGTGAAGATTGTATATCCGCACTACAGAATCAATTAAAAGTTAGAAGTGAACAAAATGTATTTTTGTTCTTCATAGTTTATTCTAGTAGGGTAATGTCAAGAAAAAACAACAGATCTAATAAATACAAAAGGTAATATATTAAGTGTTTGAACATGAATTTCACACAAAAAATTCTAGCTTGTTTTTGATTTCCATTTGAGATTTGCACTTTTTTAAGCATTTTAAACGAAGAACCGTTAGGGAGCCAAATGATCTATCTCTTTCAGATGAACGCAGATAGAAGAGCCGGCTCAATAAAAGGCTCAGAATACCCATCCCAACAACCTAACGTCTCTCGTGCTGCTGCCATGAAAAACAATATGGGACAAAATATTTGAGTAAGAGTGGGGGTTCAGTCTCAAACTCAATGTATCAGATGGTATGATTTAATTTGAGTTTAATTTTGAGTAACATGATCAGATCCTAAGACAATAAATAAATATGAAAATTGCATTCTTATACCTTATTTCAGTTAGGATTTTCATGGGGCCCTAGGCATTCCGTCGCCATAGACGGCTACTGTGGGGGATATTTCTATAAAATGCATAAATAACCTTATACTTATATTCATGTGCAATGTATAATCATGTAGTTTTATTAGAAACATATTAATGTGGAATCCACACTCACAGTAAATGACTTCTGAGACGAATTACACATACAGATAATGTCTATGTTCATCATAATAAATGTGTCTTATGCTGCGAGATAGTCATGAGCAGGCAATACCTTGAGCCCAGAGAGGGGCATTTCTAAAGTTTACTGCCTTTGTATTCACTGTTGGGATGTCCAGAGTGTGGCCCATGAGCTGGTCATAAAGTGTACTCTGTGAAAAGAGATGACCTGAGTGTGGCCCATGAGCTTAACGTAACACTTACTTTGTGGACAATGATGGACATGACCCAAGTATGAACCATAAGGAGGATGTGAATTATTGTCGCAAATTACGAGCATTCAGGAAGGGTAGAAGATAAGAAGCGCACCCCACTCAGGGGGGTTGCCAACCAGACAAAGTCAGATGGCATAATGTGTGAAAGTTCTGTATAAAAGACATTGTCCGGACTTAGAACATTAGGGGTGTATCTGCAGAAGGACCTGGCTTTAATGTCTGTCATTATTGTATGATTTTCATTAAAGTCTATTGGATTCACAAAGTCCTGAGTTGAAGTGCATTTGTTTTTAGTAAAGAGTGGTTGATTTTCCACGACACTACCTACCTTGCTTAATGGTAGTGACCGCCGCTGGTCATCCAATTGTTTTCAGGATAGCAAACTATTCTTCACTAAATTAAGTGATGGCTAGTTGTAGTTTTGTAGTTTTGGTGACCCCAAGATTTAACCAAATTCTCCAACTGTCAACCATGGAGATTTTTTTTACATCTCAAATCCTCCCGTGTGACCGCACAGCTCAGGGCAGATTTATCCTTAACTCAAAATGGTTCATTAAAGCTAAAATATGTAATCACTACCACTGGTTTACATTTTGTTAACTTTCTTTCCGGTTATTTCAGTTTTCCTTCCCCCACATAATTTAATATGTATACCCTAGTGAAACAGGAAGTCATGAGTGCCCACTGAGAGATACAAAATATGTATAAAAGGCAGTAATTCATTAACGATTCATTGTTCATTGTTTATACATTAATATATAATGTACATTCTATAAAATTGACAGTATGCACTTTAATCTCTTGGGGCCGGGATCACGGGCAGATTAAACAGTTCCTGATAAAAATTTAACTCATTGGAAAATCAACACTGAGTTAGAATTTGAAATCCAAGACTAGGTTTAATCTGTGCAAACAAAACCAACCCAGTCTCGATTCAAATCCAATATGACGGAGAAATGTGCTGGATTAAAAAAATTAAAAAAATAAAAAACACTTGTACCACTGTCCCAATACTTATGGACTGCCCTGTAAACAGGAAGATACTTCTATTAGATTTTTATATAGGTCCTGTTACTGAAATCATAATAAAGCATAAACTTCACCAAAACATCCTACATGTGTCAAGAACATGTATGAGTGTTGAATAAGATGTGTATCTGTAACTGCTTGAAACGACTTGTACTACAGCTATGAGAATATTTCGATTTTGAGGCAGTTTTCTTGGAGTGACACATGGTCAATATAGTCATATTAAAAATCATGAACCAAATAACATCTTATAAATTAGATTCTAAATATTAAGACAAAACAAAGTTATTCAAATGGAATAATGGCAACCTATAATTCTTGGAGCACTGTGTATTTCTTACAAACACTTTAGTTGACAATATGCAAAAAATAAAATACAATTATTAACTAAACAATAATTAACAAAACAAAACATGGCTCTATTTGCAGAAAATTTATAATACAATCACTTCTTTTTATTGTTTGGATAATATAAATTACGGAGAGATAAACCATGTAGGGGTTCCTATCTTCAGATGCAGCCTCAAAGATACATTGAATGTCACTTTATCTAACACATGATCGAAAGAGTAAAGTGACAGTCTAATTTGAACTAAATCATAATTAATGTTTAATTTGAACACAGGCAAACAAGAAAAAGCATTTCAGTTTTGGTAGGATTTGCAAGGATTCATAAAAGACTACTGTGGACCGTCACAACCAAATTCTGACGGCCATAATCATTCACTGATACAATATATAATATACTTTGATTCTAAATCAAACAGGCACATTAGGTAAATGAGTGTAGGGCTCTGCAGTGTACACATTTTACTTAACTAGGAGCCTAAGCTTTGAATATTTTGCTTGCTCAACCAGATCATGTCAAATACTTTTCATTGTGCACGTACTTTTCTTATTGTGCACCTATCGATACATTTTTGTGCACATACATTTTCCGAGATCCTTGTAAACAAGGTTAGTGTAGAGCCCTGCAAACAAAATCTTAAATCTTTCAGGATTTTCACAGTCACCCTGGATCAGTGTACATAAAAAATGTCTCCCTTCTGGTAAACGGTATGGTCCCAGGAAATATTTAGTAGTAGATCTCTGCCCGTGTCCAAAGAGGCATCATACTACCCTACAACAGGCCTCATCAGGCTCTGGCCCAAAAAAAGTACACTCTATGGAATAGGGAACCATTTCTGACAACAGCAGAACCTAAATAAGTTTGTATATGATGGTTGATCTATTGTCGGTCAACAAGATTTGCCAAAATATACGATTAGCCACTCAATAAGTTCTATGGGTAATTAAGAGAAATTAGGTGGGGTGTTGGCTACTACCAAGCTATCAGGAAACTCATCCTTGATTGCGATCATCTCAAGTATTTCCTTCTGGACTGATGGTCAGTGCTGGCATCAAGTGGGTTTTAAGGCACGGTCTTCATCATCAACTCTCCTCATCCTCATCCATCTGGTCTCTAAAATCACTGGCCCTTGAGAAAGAGCTTAACTGCTCCTCAAAGTTTAAAAACTTGTGGTTGCATTCCTTCTCCAGCATTTTCTTCCACAGTTTAACTGAAATAAAAGGAAAGTTGAGAATATATAAAACCTAATTTATTATGAGACAAATGCCCTGAAATTGGTATTTTCAAATGAGTCAAATGGGAATATATTTCATTAGTCAAATTCACACAAAACTGAAAAGAAAACAAAGCTTTTGTCCTGCTTTAGGGAATGTAGCAAATGAAGCATGACAATGTATATAGACCATTCAATTCATGGCAGAATTATAAACGTTTTATCATAATGTAAATTGCCTTATTGACATTCAGTGAACATAGGTTGTTCCCTTACTGTACTCTGGCTCCTCTGAGGAGTCTGGAGGAGGTGGCAGGGGATCCGTGCTCAGCTGGTCCTCTGCGTTCTCCTGCACTCCCTCAGACTTCAACTCCAAATTCTCTATCATCACCTCATAGGCTCTCCGCGCCTCTGATGACAGCTCAATCATTTTGTGGTAATGGTCCTGTAGAAGCAAACAGAGTCTATAACCAGACGTATGCGCGTGCATTTAACATAAAGAGAACCATGAGCTTGGTCTGTCGTCTGTATACAATGAGTGCTTCATGCTTAACCCTGTGTCATTTGTAGGTTCATGCAGTGCTATGTAAGCCACCAGTGTATACACAATGGCCATACCTGTGCTCCGTCATAGTTGAATATGCCCACCAGGCTGACGGGCACAGCCTTGTTGACACAGCGGCCCAGTCCCTTTCTGGAGAGGGCAAACACAAATGGAACACCCTGCTCTCGACATGTGTCAATGATGTTGTGGAGAGCTTCATCCAGACCACCTGTGGAGGAGGAATTACGGGAAATCCAGCACTGTAAACACTGAAGAAAGAGCTAAATATGGACAAACAGGATTTCCCCCATTTTGGTAAAATAAATAAGAACGATAATGGACAGTATATTATGTTTTTCTTGCATGCACAACATTTAACCTAATAAAAGAACAATAACTCTAAAAGTAGACTGTGAGACAATGCTTTTGGAAAGCCAATGCATAGAAGCTTAAGACTCTACCTTTGGATTGGATCCGTTCACAATTGGGGGAGATGATGACACATTTGACTTTCCTGAGTTTTAGGTGTTTGAGGACTTCACGGAGGCCCATGACTAGGCGCCTCTTCATGCGCGCCTTCATTGGGTCCTTCTGGTACAACCGGTCCTGGAAGCGCACCAGCTCCTTGAGCAAGTTGGTCACACACTCATCCACATCTTTACTTAGCACCTGGCTGCAGTAACTGAGACACATAACACACACTTCAAGTTACATGCTAACTGCATTTTGTTGTACACTACTTATACTGTTCAAAGACAAGACAGAATCTAATCTATTCTTATCTAAAACATTCATGATGGAAATAAAATCATGCTTGCTTTTCTACTTCTGGTG
Source organism: Esox niger (assembly GCA_016801105.1). Lineage (NCBI taxonomy): Eukaryota > Metazoa > Chordata > Actinopteri > Esociformes > Esocidae > Esox > Esox niger. Next base: position 366 of record JACXGJ010000929.1, on the reverse strand, counting down.
TGTGCATGTGGGTGGGTCTTTGTGTAGGTATGTCTGATGTCTGATGTGAAACCATGATGCCTTACTCTCTGAATTTCCTGCTGTGGATTTTGGGCTGAATTTTGGGACAGGACTGAGACTGGTTGATTGGCCTTTCAGTGTGCACTGCGTCCTTCTCCGCCGGCACAGCGTCCTTCTCCGCCGGCACTGCGTCCTTCTCCGCCGGCACTGCGTCCTTCTCCGCCGGCACTGCGTCCTTCTCCGCCGGCACTGCGTCCTTCTCCGCCGGCACTGCGTCCTTCTCCGCCGGCACTGCGTCCTTCTCCGCCGGCACTGCGTCCTTCTCCGCCGGCACTGCGTCCTTCTCCGCCGGCACTGCGTCCTTCT
>JACXGJ010000928.1:16037-99905 GCA_016801105.1 Esox niger | reverse complement strand
TCTTTGTCTATCTCTTCTCTCTCAACTGGAATGTGGCGTTCAAGCTGTTAAATACACTGGGGGGGGGGTGTTTACCTAGCAAAGCCAAGACACTAACCCCCACACCAAATGGTCTATGCATACATTCCTGTTGTTACCAGAGCCCAACAGGCCGAATCTTAACTGTCTGTTATTCTCAACATCTAGGCACAATCACTTCCAATGAACCATACATTCATATTGTAGTTGTTAATGCTCAGATCCTACACACCTGACTCCCAAGCCCCTAACCCAATCCAAACGCACCTGATGCACCATTTGTCCAACATGAGCAGTTAATATAGGGTGGTTTTTGTCACTGGTGATTTATGACCCTGGTGGGAAAGGCATCCAGTTTGATTTGACAGGAGTACAGGTCTTTCAGTTTGGTAGACTGGACATTCCGTTCGGTGGGTGGGACTTCTGGTGTGAGGTATGGACTTGCTGTATGTTGTGTGTTAGGGCGGGACTTCTGTAATGACATGCATATCTGGTTACTTTGTAATTTTTTATTGCATTGAAGTGTTCATGTTTGATGATTTGCAACAATTGATGAACACCCCTGACAAGTGTTATAACAGGTCCAATATGTGTGATGTTTAACAAGTAAGTCTTAGGGTTCTGGTATGTTCAATTCCCACGCAAAAAATAGGCATTATATCCAGTAGGTTTTAACCTTTTATATTTAAAGGCATGATTGCAGTGATCTGCATATTTAAACCACACAGACCCCAGCGATGGTCATTGAATCCTGCCTGAGTAAACTTACGTATGCACTGGGATTTCATGCACTGCAGATTAATGTTCACCTGGCAGCCGAGAACATTCTACATGAGATCAAGTCGAACCTCACAGTGAGTCTGAGTGAGAATAGGGATGAATACATGGATAACCATGTCGGTATAAAATGTTTTAATAATCTAACAAGCATATGGAAACGATTAGGAACACATTGGATGATTGGGCGCAAATGTTGTCAAATGGTGTTGAAACAATGGCTCTAAACAACTTCATGTATAAACTGCTAACATTTTCAAACGCTGACCACAAAGACTTTCATAATTGGCACCTGTTATGTGCGTTTACAGATGTATAACAGATGTTTTTGTGATAAAATTGCTGGGAAATGATGCTGTGGATGTAGATTGTATTTGTAAAATGTTTACAGATGTTCGAATCAGCAGAAATCTGTATGTTTGTGTAACTTTTCTAAAATAGTTGGATGATGTGTAATTCCAAAAACTCAAATAAAACGATGAGAAACATGTATTATTTCTCATTACTGACAGAATGCGCTACAATGTCTGAACATCTCATCACATCTTATCCATTATCAGGTCGTGGGGGCAGCAGCTCCAGCAGGAGACCTGAAACCCTTTCCCAAGCTACATTTGCCAGCTCCCAAGCTACATTTGCCAGCTTCCCTTTCCCAAGCTACAATTGACAGCTCTGACTGGGGGATCCTGAGGCGTTCCGAGGCCAGTGTCGAAATATAATCTCTCCACCTAGTCCTGAGCCTACCCCGAGGTCTCCTCCCAGCTGGATATGCCTAGAACACCACCCTAGGGAGACGTCCTGGGGGCATCCTTACCAGATGTCTGAACCACCTCAGCTGGCTCCTTTCGCAAAGGAGCAGCAGCTCTACTCTGATTTCCTCACAGATGACTGAACTTCTCACCCTGAACAAGATGTGAAAAGTATTTACTACGACCTGGCAAACCCAGGTGGTTATGTGGGGAGATCCTCAAAAATGGCAAGGCAAATGATTGGCTACTCGCCCAGAATACATACACAGTACATAGTCCTGTAGCAATACATTTTCAAAAAAAATTAGTTTTTGTTCATGATATAAATTCACAATATCAGCTGGATTTGGTTGACCGGACTGCTTATAGTGTGGAAAACAATAACATGAAACATATTTTCACATGCATCGATTTATTAAGCAAATATGCATGGATTTGTGTGCTGACTAACAATTCAGGTAAAGGAAGCATTTGAAGGGATATTAAAAAAAGGAAGAACACCACAAATTGTCCAAACCAACAAGGGGAAGGAGATTTTAATTCACATTTTGAAATGTTAATGTCAAATCAAGTATTGTTGAGGGATTTAATAAAACAATTAAATCTGAAATGTAGAGGTATCTCACAGCTGCCAACACTCATTGATATGTTAGGGTTGTTTAAGACTAGTTCCATTGTTTTGACCATAGCTACCATCAGTGTACTAAGATGAAGCCTGCTGAAGTTTGTGAAGAAAACGTTAGACTAGTTCTCAAGAACCTGTATGGTACAACAATGATAAAAAATGGCAATCAAAGTTACAAGTTGCAAATTGGGGATACTGTGAGACTTAAAGTTGAGAGGGGCGTTTCCTGAAGGCTATGAAAAAGGGTACACGGATGAATATTTTACAATAACAGAATGAATTCCACGTAAAAGATTACAATGGTGATGTGATAGTTGGGACCTTTTATGAACAGGAATTACTGAAAATAATTGTGGCTAAGGATAAAACTTTTAAAGTGGAAGCAGTTCTGGATGAGAAACAGAAAGGGAAGAAAATAAGTATTGTGAAATGTCTTGGTTGGCCTGAGAAATTCAACAGTTGAAAATTCAAGTCCTTGACCTACAAACTGGATAAAACACTAGTATTTGCTGAGCATGGGTGATGGCGGTTTCTATATAATGCTGCCCAGTAACTCGTCGAGACATGTCTATCCAAACAATTAGAGTTTGAGCTATACCACAAAATTTGCCAAAGGTATAGATTTTAAAAGTGATTGGGAAGTGTCTTTGATAGAATTCTATTACCTGCATACGTGGAAGACTTGGAAATATGAACTCAACACCATTTATTACAATGGTATGTGAAAACTAGTGGTAGAGATCAACACTTACAGTCCGCTCCAAAAGTATTGGAACGGCAAGGCAAATTCCATTATTTTTGTTGGTCTCTGAAGACATTTGGGTTTAAGATCAAAAGAGTATGAGACAAGAGTTCAGAATTTCAGCTTTAATTTCCTGGTATTCACATCTAGATGTGTCAATAAAAAAAAAAACGAAATGATTATTAACGAGTTGGGGATAGCCTTGGCCCCTGTTGAGAACTGTACATATTGCAGGAAATAAGAACAAAGTTGTCACAGTAACATACTACAAGCCACACTATGTACCTCTTAGTAAGAGTCAGTTTGATGAGATCTGTAATGAAGTAAAATCTAATCAGAATCAGCTGGTTTCATTCATAGTGATAATGGTTATTGCAAAATTACACTTCAGACCTCTCAAACAATCTTTTAGACGATAAGATGCAGCCTCAGAAACTCAACGATGATCCTCGAAGGTATGTTGAATACTACACAACACAGGCCGGTAATGGTTTGCTGGGGTATCATGGCAGCCCTGCAATGTAACCGTAGAAGTTAGATGCTTCATTCATCTTCCATGTGAAAGAAGATATTCTGCTGCAAATAACAACATCTTGTTTGTGTACTTTTGTCAACCAGAATCCCCACAATCGTGATAAAAAACACAACAAAAATAATCCTTTGGGATTTCAGCAGCAGCCCTAACTAATTATACTTGATCTTATTCTGTTGTTTAAAAGACTACAATATATAAACCAATCACATTCTGCGGTAAAACAACCAATGTAAAGTCTATCCATGCCACCCCCTTCCCATAGAAGAGAAAGAGTGAGGGAGCACGCAAGGGGGAGAGGCGTTTGTCGCACATACCATGCTTCCAATAAAGTCATTATGCACTTGTATTGCATTGAAGACGCATTCAGTTACGACAAGCAATTGTTTTGAGAAAAAACAAATGACCAAACGGTGAACAAAGTGGAATTAATGATTATATAGGATAGTGAAAATGGGTCTGAACATTCAGATGATGAAAAGTATCAGGACAGAATCAACCTATTTGTAAAACAGGTGTAGCCTAAATGCTAGTCTATGATAATGTTTATTATTATTTGGCATTTTTTTAGTGGAATTACAAGGTCTGTATGATAACTTCATGTAATGGTATGGTAGCCAGTGGTCCAATGTGAACCTATGCTGTGTTGTGTAGTGTCACCTGTGGATATAACCATTCAAAGGAAGACTGGACACATCCCTGTTCTAATCTCCACCACTTCCAGATATGGCACATGTAGAGAATTCCAAAGGTTATAAAGGCAGCCCCGTTTCAAGAAAAAATATCCTCAGGTTTAAAAAAATAACGGACTGCCATCTAGTGGTGGCTTTTGGAAGTACAATATGACAGAATAAATTCAGTGACCTCATATTTGCATTTTAAATGATTATCAGATTTTTTTTTAACAAAATTGATGTGGATGAGAGTAAAAACGAATGTCATGTTCATTTTATAATTGTTTTAATTCAAAACCATTCAACTTGTAGATATTCTGAACCCCTGGGGGTATACATATGTAATGTAAACCTGCCTACCTATGATATTATGCTATTTTATTTCAATATAAACCAAAAATGGGCATTGCATGTTTACTATAAAGGACTTTTAGAGGCGGATTTGGAAACCCTAGCTGTCAGAGGGTTTTACTACACATCCGAGCAATCACCCTGGGGAGCATTGGCTGGCTATTTACATCACAGACAATGGCATTGTAAGGTTTTATGACAGTTTTGTAAACCCCACAGATTTTATGTATTTTCCCAAGTTAATCAGTGCATTTCTGCAAACCTGTGAGAATGTGGAATACAGTTCAGGAAAATATTTCAACCACGTGTGGACAGCATTGTGTGTTCTTTCTCTATTTAATGACAAGAGGTCTTAGTTATAAAGATGCTATGTCTTTTTATATTGATGATTTATGAAAAAATGATGTGCTATCCTCAAAGTTGGTATCTTAGATGTACCAGAGTAAGCTTGATAAACAACTGTTTATTGCATACAGCATGCTCAATCTTGTGAATCGTTTAATTTGTGTCATGGTAGTTGAAGAAATAGAGATGTAAAAGTAAATTATGTTAATTTCTGCTTTATTATTAAAAAATAAAACCAATCATAAAACCACATTGATGTTTACATAGTATTACATACTATGTATTACATACAACAATTATTCAAGGCTAAAACATCCTTTGACAATAAATCACAAATTATAAAAAACTAAATAAAAACACATTAAAATGGAAACCATTTTGTGGGGTCTGTGGGAGGAGGTACAAAGAAAGTCTTGGTTTGTTGCGTGGGGAGTGGTACTAGAATCAAATTCAATTAATCAATCAATTGTATTTTATCAAGCCCTTTTTACATCAGCAGTTGTCACAAAGTGTTTTCACAAAACACCCGGCCTTAAACCCCAGGGCGCAAACAACAGTAGTGTTGAACTTTAGTGCCTAGGAAATTTCGACCCTACTCCCCCAGCACAATAATATAGCAGCATAAGACCTTGGGGCTGAGAGAGGGGGGTCCAGTGACAATGTGGCCCTCTCAGGGGGAGGCCCGGACAGGGCCCAACAGGCAGGAAATCAATGCACCCACATTGCCAAGCATCAACCGAAGGGACACCCGCCAACCGCAATAATCCTGAATGAGGGCCGGTATTGCCGGCAGAGTACAGCCCAATTGCACCTGTGCACAACAGAGAGACAACAACAACCCAGTGACACCGGCCTCGAATGGCATTGGAGGGAGGGCATCCCAGTGGCGATGAGAGCCCACCTGGCAAGACAGCAAGGGTCGACAGTATCCGGCTTTTCACTGTTCAAATAAACCTACCATTAAAATTATAGACTGATATTTTCTTTGTCAGTGGGCAAACGTACAAAATCAGCAGGGGATCAATTACTTTTTCCCTCACGGTAAACGCTGTCTATTGTCACCATATCGCCAGTAATCACTTCAAACATCATTTAACAAACATAATATAAGTCCAAAATAGAGCAATAAAAAAATCTGACTTTTTACAAGTTATTACAAAACGCAATACGTCTTACTAGGACGTCCCGCATCTACACACAATAACACTGCATGAAAAGGTCAGTTTCGCAGTGTGTCAGTTCAAGTAAAGATTATTGTATTGGTGAAAAGTAAAAGGCCAGTACAGATAAGTTGCAATTTAAAATGATTTTAACCAATCGTAATAAGTCCACTCTTGTCATTTCTGGAAACTCCTCAAAATGTGCACATGCAAATTAGTTCTTAACACTTGTCTTTTGTCTTCATTCTAATTTCAACAGTTTACACTCAGCAGGCATCCTAAAGTTAGCACTAGAACCGCCAGGCCTTTTTCACCCCCTATAATCGCCAGAGACGCCAGAGTCATTATCCATTAGCATACGAATCGTCCCTATTAGTATGGACATTCTCTTCCGCAGCATCACCATCCAGCCAGAGCATCAGTTCATCTACTAGGTCATCATCAAACTATATAGAAGTCTATAAAATCATGAAGTACAGATTGTCTGTTTTAAATAGTTAATGATTTAGAAAAATACAAGAATGTGTTTGTATTGAAGGTCTACGAATACGTAGAAAAAGACAAGATTCATAGATTAGTGGCATACAAGATTCATCTATAGGTGACATCAAGAAGTTATCGAAAAACAGAGGAGTTATTAGAGAAAGACGAGGTCCGAAATGAATAGGCTGTGAATGGTGCATCTTTGGAAGTCTCTCCTGGGGGATGCAGTGGGGCTAACGGGTTGACTTCAATGCCAATGCATAGTTCTGGCCGCCTAGATTAATGGCATATAAGATTTAACAAATAAGTTATTGAAAAATCAAGAGGAGTTAGTAGAAAAAGAGGGAGAAATCATTGGAAAACCCCAAATGGGCTGTTGGCATATTAAGTCAGAAAACTGGGGGACAAAATGGTAAATAGTCTCCACCTAGTCCTGGGCCTACCCTGAGATCTCCCAGCTCGATGTGCCTGGAACACCTGCCAAAAGAGACGTCCTGGGGGCATCCTTACCAGATGCCCAAACCACCTCAATCCTTTCAATGCAATGGAGCAGCAGCTCTACTCCCAACCGCTTCGCACTCAGCTGCGAACCGTCCCCATGAGTGCTAGAGGTCATGGCGATAGGATGTGTGTGCGATTTAGTTTATTTTTCTCTCCTAAAATTAAAACATTAACTGGTAATACCTTTGTTAAATTGGTAATTGGTGTTAGGGTTAGTATTTAGTTTTTTGAATAATTGTTTAGAATAATACATTTGTAGATTTACATTTTAGATTTAAATTTGATGAATTAGCCTACATAATAAGCTGAATCCCCTTTTGAAAAACGGTAATGTGTGATAAATAGCCTAAATCATTTGTATTTTGTTTCAATAATAGCCTAATTCCATTTTTGAATGGTCATGGAAATCTTGTACTTTACTTGTAAGTTCATTCATTGTCAACCAAAGTCTGATCATTCATGTGGGAGTATTGCACACTCATCCATTGACATCATGCATTCAGTGAGGGTGTTTTGCGCCTGGGTACCATCTGGGTATCAGGGCTAAGTGGTGTGGGCTGTTGGCGTATTAAGTTGTAAAACAGGGTAAAAAAAAGTTAAATAGTATCTAAAACGTTTTCTGTTCGTCAGTTTGGAATTCTAACAACGGAAAAATGTAATATATGCCTATTTTGGAAAATTCATGGAAGGAGGAGTGTGTCCTAATTATTTTAATTCCAAAATCAAACGCCAATTGGTAAACACACTGAAATGTATTTAGTTCATTAAATGGTTTTAAGATAATTTTATATTTTGGTATGTGTTGCACATTTGACTTCTGCAAGAGCTCAAGGTAATTTCATAGCATCAAGCAAGTTTCTAATCAAGTCACAGTGTTCAACAGGTATCCTGTAGCTACCCATATAGCTGCCCAACTACACACTACACCAACTGCGTAAGCAGTGTCACTATTTACAGTCAGTCGCTTGTCATCCCCGAATTTTACAAGCGTGGGTGAGTGCCAATAACTCAGCTGCCTTTGCCAATTCATAGGATGGGATTTTTGTCTTAGTATACAATTGTATATCCACATAGTGATGTCTGCTGGACCACTGAAAAAGTGTTGTTCTCCTGTACCTCCACAAATGAATGGTGAGCCATCAACAAATAGGGTATGGCGCTTCAGAGTGTAGGTCCACTCTTGCCTGACTTAAAAAATTATGGGCAAAGGAGACAGATATATATATACACAGACAGATGGGATAATGGGAACCAGGTGTGATGATAAGGGACAAGACAATTAACAAACCAGGTGTGATTAATGGGGGCAGTGGCGTCGACCGTTGGAGCTGCGACTGACCAGATGAGGATCTGAAGATATGTCATTAGGTAAAATATCATTTATTAAAGTTATCCTTGCAGCAATATTATATCAAGTTATTGGAAATGTAAAACTTATTTATTATTTTTTTCATACATTTAGAAAATTACTTGGAATCTATATTTAGGTAAGACCTGTAAAAACAATTTTTCCTATCTAAAATTTTTTTCAGTGTAATCTTACTCTCTATGCATTTCCCAAAAAGTTGGGACGCAGCATAAAATGCAAATAAAAACAGAAGGCAATGATGTGAAAATCTTGTATCCCTATATTGTATAAACATTTATAAAGACAACATATCAAATGTTGAAACTGAGAAATTTTATTGTTTACTATGTTTGTATTTTAACTTTTATTACTGGATTGGAATATATTGTATTACTTTGAAATATAGATTCCTACGGCATTCCTTGTTCATCTTCGCACTGAAACTTGTAGGCCTACTGGTAATTACACACATAAGTCCAAGCAACCAGACTTGGTATCCCTGAGTGCTGGATTTTCGAAGCAGTCTGGTTAGGACCCGGAAGACATGACATATACTAGTCATCCCTGAGTCGTGGGCTCCATAACATCCTGTGTAGTCCCAGGAACACAGGCCATTTTACTGTATGGTTTGTGTAAGATGACATACACCTTATGGCCACTTATGATAGCTGATATAGGCTCACATGCATACGTAAATCAAAGTGACAAGAATAGTCATAATCGATTTCCTTGTTGTTACACTGTCACTTGTTTTCTGTACTGATGAGGAGCATTGAGGATAATGTAGGCTGTGAAAAATGATGTTATACATGTTTGGTTTGTGATGAAAGTTTTGCTAACTTCAAGCATATCATGGTCATTTATGATTGCATATGTTTACAAACAATATGGAGTGAGATTATATATTTATATTTATCACTAAGGTTATATTCCCTTGCACTCATTTCCCTAGCTATCCCCCGGTAACTTTCATCATTAACCTGTCAGTGAATCAGCGTTGTTTGTGCAGATTTACACTTATGCTTCTGGGGATTTTTAAACACTTAATGCCAAACAATTAATGAAAAAATGTATGCCTAAAATACTAATATACATTTTTTCTCAAAAGATCATTGGTCCTTGTGACAACTACGCCATCTGCAGCTCATCCTCCCCCTGCAGGAGGCGGGCCCCAGCGCTCGATGTCACTGGCCTTCTAACACCACCGCCCATCATCAATCCATCGCACCTGTTGTCCTGTTTAGCGCACCTGATCCTCATCCAGTCATTACCACTCCAGTATATATGTGTCCTCTGTTCCCTCTGACCTTGCGTGTTATTGTCTCACTACGTATGAGCGCAAGTCAGCTCTTTCCATTAAATTATATGAATCAACAGCCTTTATCTTCTGCTTCATCTCCGTCTGCCCTAAAAGCTGACAGTCCTACACAATGACTCAGCAAAGCAACCTTATATAGAATTTAGTTCCCCGGGAATTATTGTAAAAAGCACAATTGTGTTCCATGCCAGCAAATCTAGTGCCATTATTTTTGTCAAGAACACTGAAGAATCCTGTGAATTTAACATGACCTGTCAATAATTTAATGATTAGAATACAAATACATGTTTGGATGCATTCAACATTTTCAAATGTATTTGCTAAACAGTTGTTTAGAAATGCAATCAACTGAAGAAGTATTGGCACCCAAAATAAACAACACAATGTCTCGTGTTTTGGACTCAAACATTAGGGGGAGCTGTGTACTTTGATTTCATGTGGATCCACTTGGATTGGCCTCCCTTTTTTGGAACCACAGGCATGGTAGGTGTGCCATGACACCATACTGGCTCAGGGTGACGTCAACCAGAAGGTTGCAATTGAGACCTATAAAACCATGATGTATACATCATAAAACCATGACCAGAAGTTGCAGTATGTATTTGCTGAATTATTTGTATTGGTAATACTCTGTCGAATGAGACACAGGTACAACTCACAGACAATAGTGACTAGGATTCAGTGGTGGTGTCATGCCATCCTACTGATCTCCTGTCTGGCTGTGATTGAAGTGAAAATACAATGAAAAAACAGTGCCAGTAAATATGCCAAATAAAAGGGGCCTAATGTCAACCGATTTTCTAAATATTAATTAAATCAATATGACTTGTGCAGACTGCTTAAGTGGTTTTTCCAAGCACTTTAGAAAACGAAATGTGTAGATTAGACATTTTGCTTTCCAGAGTTTCACAAATTGTGTCTCACTGGATCGATACCAAGGTAAAATATTGCATTGATCCGTTTACAAGGGTGTATTATGTGACCAATTAAGTGGCTACCTGCTTTTGTTCCTTCTAGCACCACCCCGACTACTGATTCTGCAAAGATGTAACGTTGTTCGTTTTTTAAATTAGATGCAAATTGTATGCAACTTTTTTCCACAGAGCATTGAGTGAAAACTTCTAATGTAAACCTTGCTGGAAGTAAACCCAGAACTTTTGAGTAACACAGGACCCCAAGATAGAATAAGTATGATTATCTATAGACATAGAATTATTGTTGACTTTTTGTCTTTATATTAATATTCCAGTGTTAGCTGTCTATTCTCCCATGTAGCTGAGCTCTGTATGTACTTTGTGTTACAGCAAAATGGGGCAGAAATGTTCTGGAGGGGCCAGTGGTGTTTCTTGGGACCTAGGTCCACCTCGGCCTAGATCCAATTCCTGACCTTGCAAGACATCAAAAAAATCCTTCTTTCCTTAAGCAAGGTAAATCCTAATCGCTCCAGTATGTTGCTTTGAATGAAAGTGTTTGTTAAATTCCAATAATTGTTAAATGTTAGTATACACACATACTCCAGTCCTGTCACATTTTGCATTTACAGTATGAAAATCATATAGTTCGGGGAATTCAACTAGTATAGAAAAAACAACAGGCATATACAGTTATTTCAACAGTTATTAGACCCTTGTTCAAATTAGCCTCAGTAGAATCAGTACCTGTAATGAAAATAAATTATGCATGTGTGAGCCAAGGTACTTTGATTTCTGTAGGTTTTTTTATCAAAGGACGCACCCCTTTGTCCCTTTACTTCTGGATTAACACGGTGTGACCACTTGAACATCATGGGCATTGGGACAATAGGACAGTGACTTCCAGCATGGAAAAAGGATCAGATGAAAGCATCAACATCAGGGCACAGACGATAGGGCTCACTCGTGCTGCACCCCTTTTTCCAAGAATCTGGTTTAGTAAGCTATGCTTCAGCAAATTAAACAGACAGTAATTTTTACCATAGACATTTCTGACAACAGTGCTGGTTTCCAAGCACTGTGCCATAAAACTCAGTGGGTCTTTATGTGACAGATTTGGAAATGGGATGGTGCCTACGACCCAGCAGCAGCCCCACCTGGCACATGAGTAATGGGCAAAAAGGCACTCATCATGGCACCTGTAGGGGTAATTGTCCCTCTCCCTGTCCCTTTGAAAAAAGGAGCAGTTTCCTGGTGAAGAGGAGTGTTCACCATGTGGAGACAGTGCAGGAGGAACGTGACACGTATGGAGTGTCTTCTTGTCTTCTTTTTCTGTGCTGTTATTTGTTTTTTAAGAGTTGTAAGTCTAGAAGCCCTGGCTGTTAGACAATGCCTGTTACTTTGTTTATGCCTGACTGTCACGTGTGTTGGGAGAAAAATAAAATAGTTACAAAAAAGGAGAAAACCAAAAGACATCCTGGCTCTACTGACTCCTTGTTTTCCACTTGTCCTGGCCGTTTTTTTATTATTTCTGGACCTAAATGTTGGTTGTACCATCAACAGCTTACACTTAGTTCCAATAATTAAGAATTACATATTTGTAAAATGTACTATAGGGAGATTAGAGTTACCTTTGACATTTGCTATAATATAATATTGAGTTATGTAATGTCAATCTTATGTTTCACCCTTTCTTTTTTCTATGCAGTCTGTTCATCTTCATAAAAGGTAGCAAGAATCCTGAACTTGACAGTAATATGATCTGCTGGGATCTGTATATTTTAGAGAAGAAAAAAACACTCTGCCTGGAGGACTACTTATGTCCCAGCCAAGTAACACCCTCATTGAAGTGTGGTACCCATTCAAAATGTTAATTGTTTGTTCCATTTCTAACTCAAACATAGTACCATGTTGACAGTTGAAAAGCAAACTTAGCTTTCAAACTTAAACACCATATATATTTCCTGGTACTCCCATTCCTGAATGTTTACTAAGGAATTTTCTTGTGTGTCATCTTTCCAAGAATACTCAGACAAAACCGCATTCGTAAATACCTTTGACAATAAAAATATTCACACATAAAACCAGTCAGACAACTTACATTGTACTGCCTGGCTTAAACATTTCTCAGAGTTGCCAAGAAAAAATCTTATTTCAGACACTGGACTGAGAAAGATGTTGACTTGTGTTTTGTGTGTGCTACTTAATTAAGCTGCTAGTTGAGGACCAGTGAGGCATCTGTTTATCAAACTTGACACTAATGTATTTGTCCTCTTGCTCAGTGGTGCACTGGGGACTCCCATTCCTTTTTCAATTCAGGTAAAGCCAGTTTGTGCTTTTCTGTAAAGGGGGAATTATACATTCTGTACAAAATCTTCAGTTGCTCACATGAATTGCCTTAATTGTAGGCCCTCAGTAGTGGAAAAATATCTGATGTCATACATACAGATAGAGAAATCAGATCCCTCTGTATACAGAATCTTAATTGAAACCATTATTTTGCAGACCTATGTAGAAGCAGTTCATTGATGATAGAGTCAAACAGTCCTAAACCACACCTCAACTTTGGCTCAGAAGCAGCAAACGTTAGAAGAAAATAAGGTTGTTTCATTTCCAAGAAACGTTTTCCAAAACTGTCACTCAAACATACAACTATTTGCATTGTTTCAAGACCGCGGACAGTATATGCTGTCAGAGAGATAAAAGTTGTGCTCGATTCCAGGTCTAGCATGCAACAACGAAAAGAATGCACCAAAACAAGAAATGTCAGGTACACAGTACTTCCTATTGCAACATCCTTACTTTTGTTCTAACCACACAACCAGTTTTAAAGTTAAAATAATATTTTACACATTGCATTCAAAATTATATGAACAAGATAGCAACAAAAAGTGAGCTGCAGATAAAAAAGTCCACTCACCATTATGATTATCATTAAAAGTTAAAAGGAAATTTTCAGGGATAATGTATTCATTTATGAAATGGATAATGGCAGGTTCATGTAGCTTGTCTTTAGAATTAAGATAAGTTATTTTATGATTTAGATCAATGCCAGTGCTGCCTCCCGGAGGGAATATGTTCTGGCCCGTTAGTGCTGCAATTTAAACAAAAGAAATAAAAACAAGTAAAAAGAGTAGACTGAACAAAAGTAAATTACGAAAAATGTAAAGTGCAAGAATTGTCCAGTTGAGGGTTGTGAGTGTATGTGGGATTGTTCTATAGACGCTTTTGTTATGGGGCATGTTCATGAGGCCTACTGCTGTAAGAAAGACATTATAATTATTGCAGATAGATGCAGCAAACATCATGTTTCTGAGCATATGGTTACTAGTTCCCAATATGGTTACTGGTTGGTTAAAACATTCTCCATGCATGTAGGTGCTGCAGCGTGATAAGATGCAGAATGGCTTAGTGATAATGCTTCTTAGAACACGTCTCAGTTGTCGACTCTCCCAAACATGCCAGGAATTGCTGTGATGAGGTAACGGCAACAGGGCAAAAACATTACTAGAGCCAGCAGGACATCATTGGTCGAATGTAGTGTATGAAATGTAGAGTAATTACAGACATAACCATTCCCATCTTTAAAACAACCTAAATATTACTTTTATCCTATTTTTAAAGTTCTTACTATGTTCTAGGATAAAATTTGATAAAACTCCATAAATTACAAGATTTTTGGATATTGATATGTTGCACTTGGTGTGTAAGATGATGAGCCCATGCCAATTGGTGAGTGTGTGTACACTTGTGTGTGCATGGGGATATCAGGTTTGGGGTGGGGTCAGTTCATTTAGTTGTCCCACAAATGGAACCAAAAGGTTACCTTTAAAAGGTAACACATTCTGACAACCCAGAATTGAGCCACTAAGACTAACCCACCCCCCACCGAATGGGCTGCAAAACACATACTGCTGCATAACTCAAGCAACATCAACATCCCTAGAAACAGGTTCTTATAAACCAGGGAGTATAACCTGGAGAAAAGGTCAGTGAGCATATTAATGAAGGAAAAAAGATGAGCAATTGTTGCCAATATGAATTACGATAAATAGGTGTAGGACATTTGCATTTAAATTTGAATAATTAACCACTTTTATTCCGAGTGACTACCAGAATAATTCAGGTGCAATATCTTGAGGAAGGACAAAACAAGAGTTCGTTTTGTTTGAGACAGGTAGTTGTATTACAATCCGTAGAAACTGTTTTTAAAAATGACAGAAAATGTTCTTGAAAAATTTTTATATCAGCATGTTTTTACTAACAACAGCCTAAAATTGGTAAACAGTTGAATGTGTGCACAAAATCACATTTTTATTGGGAAACATCAAGTCAGAAAAACATGAGAAATGTGTTGAGAAACTCCAATACCAAACAAATTTCTTACTACATGTAAACATTTCATAATTTTCTTTTTGTTGGATAATCACACTTATTACATAATTAAAGATTTGAAATGTAAGTTACACAACTCTGTATGCTCTACACCTTCATTACCATAACTTCCATTGACAAAATTGTTGTAGCAAAGACAACACTATTGCTGTTTGTCCACGGAAGGTATTGTCATGAAGTCATAGAGCATACAAGTTTTAAAGCAATATTGATATTGTATGTTCAGCAAATCAACTTGTAAACATAGGTTTTCTGTCATGCATGCATTCATTTAATTATATATTCTGAACACACACAAACATATTGAAAAAACCCTGATAAAAATTAATTAACAACATATAAAAATATATTTCATAAGAAAAAAATGAAAGGGATTAGGTAGTGCAGAACCACCTGCAAAGAAGCTTTCTATGAATTAGAACATCCTCTCTGCAGTGTAGAAACAAGTTTAAATCATCTCCCTAATCCATAATCCGACTTCGTCTTCCAACAGCCAGCCCCCTTATTCACGCAGAAAGGCCCTGACCTACAATGCACAAGTCCGGGTGTGAAACGGAGCGGGCGTTTCCTCTGAAATCTGATTGGTTCTCCCACAACTCATCCTCTCTGCTGGGCTTGTATTCCAGCCTATGGGCAATGAAGCAAAGAAAACATATGAGGATTACAAAATGGGACAGGTGGGTCATGAACTGGTTAGAACAGGATTGAACAAGATGTGGTGAGTCATAGAGGTAATAGAAAAGTGATTAATTACAGTAGATAGCTTTGCTCAGGTTAAGAGAAGTGCTACAGTACAGTAGGTGAGAGGCAGTACAAGGCAAATGGAGAGCACAAATACTCCCAGTGGTATGAATATACAGTAGTAGTATCTGAAAAGAGTCTGAATTTTAAAAAGTCAAACACTGAAATAAAGAATTATTTTCAAATATTTAGCTATATCTTTCATTAACGTGAAACCAAGGCCAATTGGGGAAGGGCAGCTGGGCTTCTCCTGAAGTCCGTTTTTATCTCCACTGTCTTTAGGTCGATGAGCTTCAAGTTGTTCTGACTGCACCAGGACACCAGATTGTCAATCTCCAACTTGTAGGCAGACTCATCTCCATTAGAAATAAGTCCAATGAAGGTGGTGTCATCTGCAAACTTTGGGAGCTTGACAGAGTTGTGACTGGACGTGCAGCTCTTGGTGTAAAGTGAAAAGAGTAAGGGGGACAGGTTGCAGTCTTGAGGAACCGGTGCTGTTGGTCAAAGGGGGTAAGACAAGTGCTTCCCCAGCCTCACGTGTTGCTTCCTGTTGGACAAGACGTCTTTGATCCACCTGCATGTGGACTTGGGCACACCCAGTTGGGAGTGCTTGTCTGGGAGCAAAGCGGGAATTAGGGTGTTGAATGCTGAACTAAAACAGGGTGTGGATGCAACTCAATATATTATAGCGCTAACGCACCCTCTCCTGAATCGGCATCACTCCAACAGGCCTCTAGGAAAGCAGCTCCAGGCAACAGAGAGTGAAACACTAGAGGAGAGACGGATGCTGTTTCCCACCCCCGGGTTTGTGTTGCTCTTGTTGTTTTGTTCTAATCTCTTCCACAATCTGTTAATGAAAGCCCTACAAGTCCTAGAACATGGGCAATATGTCAGTTCCCTGTGTCTCTCCCTGTTGCAATATAAAGAATGCCAACATGGTAAAGATGTTTAGTTTTTGTTCATCCAAAGATTAGAATGTGGAAGATGAGTGATTTAAATTACTTTGATGACAGATGAAGTGTGTCCAGTGTCTCAGAAACAATTGACCTCCTGGGATATTCATGTGACAATGGTGCAATAAACAAAAAAACAGTGAGTGGCGGTTCACTGGGTGAAAATGTCAATTATGCGTGGTGTGGTATGTGAGCTGTGTGATGGGTATTGTGTGTGGACTGTGGTGCCACTAGGTAATTAGTAGCACCCATACCTGAATAGCAGGAAAGAGGATACCCACGCTCGCCAGCCATGCAAAATGGGATGGTTGTTTCCTGCATACGATTTGGTTAGTGAAAGTCACAATGGGGCTGAATGCTTGTTGTGCCTGATCCGTGTTGTTCACCCTCCCACAGAGACAACTCTTTGAGAATTGGAGACGAGATTATAGCGACGTCACATGAGAGCGAAAGCCTCAGATAAGAGAGAAGCAAAGCCACAGCACCTGAGAGTTACACCCCTGTTAACGCTAGCAACTGAGCAACATCTTGGAACAACTTGGGGAGCTAAGGGCTGCAGAGTGGGTGAGCTACAATTGTGCTTGTAAGTTTGCATACCCTGGCAGAAATGGTGGAATTATTGATTTTGAAAATATGACTGATCATGGCTCCTTTTCAGATCATAATGATAACAGAAATCATAATAATTACAGAAAGTTGACATACCCTTGAATGTTTTGTCTTGTTATAGACACACAAGGTGAGACACAGGTGAAAATGGCAATTAAAGGTTAATTTCCCACATCTGTGGCTTATTAAATTGCAATTAGTGTATAAATAGTCATTGAGTTTGTTAGCTCTCATGTGGATGCACTGAGCAGGATAGATACTGAGTCAAAAGACCAGCATAACAAGATAATGGAACTTCATAAAGATGGAAAATATGGATATAAAAAGATATCTAAAGCCTTGCAAATGCCAGTCAGTACTGTTTAATTATATGACAATACTTGTAATTATATGACAATACTTGATCGAGCTGCATGTTCGAGTTGCTAGAAAGAAGCCTTTACTGCGCCAATGCCACAAAAAAGCCTGGTTACAATATGCCCGACAACACCTTGACATGCCTCACAGCTTCGGGTACACCGTAATAAGGATTGACAAGACCAATATAGAGCTGTATGGTCACAAACATAAGCGCTGTGTTTGGAGAAGGGTGAACAAGGCCTATAGTAGAGGTGTCAAACCGGTTCCATGGAGACGGAGGGCAGAGTGTTTTCGTTCTCACCTTGTACTTAACTGATTAATTAGGTCACTAATTGGTTAGTTTCAACCCTGACCTGATCTGAAATGGGTCTGAAATGGGAACTAATTAATAGGAAAAACCAAAAACCTGCAGACACACTGCGGAACCTGTTTGACACCCCTAGCCTATAGTGAACAGAATTACATCCCCACTGTGAAGCATGGTGGTGGCTTACTGATGTTTTGGGGGGGAGCTCTTAAGGCAAAGGGAATCTTGTGAAAATCAATGGCAAGATGAATGCAGCATGTTATCAGAAAATGCTGGCAGACAATTTGCATTATTCTGCATGAAAGCTGTGCACGGTATGTTCTTGGACTTCCCAGCATGAACATGACCATAAGAACAAGGCCAAGTTGACCCTCCCAGCAGAAAAAGGTGAAGGTTCTAAAGTGGCCCTCACAGTTTCCTGACTTTAATATGGTCGAGCCACTCTGGGGAGATCTCAAATGTGTGGTTCATGCAAGACCACCAAAGACTTTGCATGACCTGGGGGCATTTTGCTAAGACGAATGGGCAGCTATACCACCTGCAAGAATTCAGGGCTTTATAGACAACTATTACCAACGACTGCAAGCTGTCAATGAAGCTAAAGAAGGCAATACACAGTATTAAGCACTAAGGATATGTTGAATTTTGAACAGGGGTCAGTCATTTTTTTCTTTGTTGACATGTTTTGTTTCTGATTGTGCCATTGTGTTATGATCTACAGTTGAATGTGAATCCGATAAGAAAGAAAGAGATGTGTTTTGCCTGCTCACTCATGTTTTCTTTACAAATGGTACATATATTATCAATTCTCCTAGGGTATGCAATCTTGAGCCAACTGTACTTGGAATAGAACACTGGGCATGTGGACAGAGATAGCTTTTATTCTCTGGCTGCCGTAACACAACTGAAGATGTATAACTCTTATGTGTGTTTGTCCTCTGTATTCTATTTATTAGCAGGGGATGATGGACAATGACTGTAGACAGCGTCTCTGGGATATGCTAACAGATGGCGGGATGAGGCAGTGTGGTTGGCAGAAGGCCGTACCTCCATGAGTTACCTCACACGTGGGTTAGCCGATTTAGCATGCAGTGTGTGTATTGGGTATTTTGCTGTGTAAACTTTTATAAAACTGTAGTATGCTGTGCTGTTTTAAGGGTGGTTAGCCTAGGGGTTTGCTGTGTAAAAATGTTTTTATATTTACCTGAGGTACCACCTGTAACCGTGGTTGTGGGGTTGTTCACTGGCTCACGGCCAAATATAGTCACCACCGGAGTAATCCAAAAGGGGCTACCGTTGAACAGTTCTTTAAAAGTTTGAAAAACTGTGGATTCTGTGTGTCTTTCTTGGGGATCAATTTGAACCAGATGTCAGTGACAAAAACACCTTGTTAATGAGAGTGATAAGAAAACAATGTCGGACTCAATATAAGCCCACAAAAACTCAAATTCCAATCCTTTGTAACAGTGCTGTGCAGAAGTGAAATGTACAACGAGATGAACCTTGAAGCGGATGGAGGCAAAATGGGGTCAAACCCGATACTAAACAGGTGTTCCTGACAAAGTGGCTGGTGAATGTAATATAAAAACATAATGGTTAGTGTTGCCAGATTTTAGTGACAGTACAACACAAAATCACCTGTGGACTCCTAAAAACCCCAGCCCAAATGCATCATTTTCAATGCAACCCTATCTGTACATCAACCCGCCAACTGCAATTTTTACCTGCACACACATTAAAAATAGCACAATTTGGGCAGAAAACACTGTTCATGATTACGGTACGTGTAAACACCATTGTTCTGTACATTACGTTGGAAATAATGGATGACCCATCAGGATGAGGCTTAGCTGAGTCCCCCAGTTTTCCAAGGAAATGTAAAATGCCGCCAAAGCAATTTGTGAGTCTATTTTCAATTACACATTATGTCCCCTCAAACTTCTAATTCTGAAAAGCTTGTGTAGCTTTGATATGGGGGATTATGTTTTAAAATGGACATGTCTAAGCTACTGCATGAATACAGCATTGCCAGTTTGATTGTGGTGAATCTGTTGCTTTTAAATGCAGCTAATATGAAACTGTTAATTTTGTTGTTACTAATAGAGAAAAGGCCAAAAATAAGGCCAACATTCTTTCATTGAACCACACTTTTCAACTATTATCAATTTAATGTTGTGAAATGGCAGACATTACAAGCAATGTAGTGTCTTTGTCCCTTTTAAACCTGAACACCATCGTACGAGTGGCTGTATTCATAAAACGTGTTCAACACTTCCTATTCCAATAGGAGAGGCCTTACTAAGCAAATTGTATTTTTTTTGCTGTAGCAAATATTGGTCATTGAACTGAAGTAACTTTCACATGATTATGTTAATGTTGAAGTATACTTTCCTCTCAAGGGGCTTTGGATCAATAGTGCAATTAAAACAGCAGACTTCAACCAAATGAAAAATGTGCTTTAATATCATGCCAGTCTATTAAACTTGCCGTGCAATATCATTTTCTGAATCACACTGACATTAACTCAATAAAATTATAAATTGAATTCTCAAAGTGTCAAGCCATCACTTTGAAATACCAATAGAGATTATTTTATACTTCCTTGATTCATATTTTTTCAGCTTTAGTCGTATGATTAAGGGATGTTCAATTTCAAGCATGAATGCAGTTGCCATTTTACTTAAACCGTGTTGCTGTTCATTTTGTATCCAGACAGGTGTCCTATTAACTCTCTGAGATGAATTGGCAAAGAGAAGGGTTAAGATCTCACGAAGTAGAAGGGAAATTTATAGAAAAACACTTAAAATAGATAATTTCTGAATTCATAGGCTCAACACAGATTTCAAGTCTCCTCTTAGATTTCATGAGAAATATATTCCTTTCTTGAAAAGAAATACAAAACTGTAATGACTTTGGGGGCAACATTATGCAGGGGAGGGAGCATGTTAATCCACCAGATGAGCAAAATGGCACTTCCCTAAAAATAATAATAATATTTTATTAATTAATTTGTCAACTGTAGCCATTTATTTGCCATTATTTTCTGTAACTCCAAAGGACGGCCATCTCCTCATACACAATATTTTCAGACTTTTTTGTGCCAGCAGTTAGACATTGCTCTTAGGGGTCTGTTTTCCCAAATGTTACATTACAAAGTGAGAAGAGCTTTCCTTCCCTGTCTAGACTAATGTATGTGATAGTAAAATCAATGGCTTCTGACAGAAAGACACCTAAAGTACATGAATTAACATTATTCTCATGGATTTACCTGTTTTATATCAATCCATTTAATTGTATTTCCACTAGAAATGCCAAATGCCTACGCCAATTAAAATAAAACTACAATTTCGAAAGCTCCACACTCTTCCTTCCATGACTTTTCCTAAATAGGCATATATTAAATTTCTTGGTTGTCAGAATACTAAACTTACAAACAGAAAGCTATTTAGATACTATTTACCTGTTTTTATTACGACTAAATACGCCAACAGCCCACACCACTAAGCCCTGATACCCAAACGGTACCCAGGCGCAAAACACCCTCACTGAATGCATGATGTCAATGGATGAATGTGCAATACTCCCACATGAATGATCAGACTTTAAATGAACTTAAAAATAAAGTATGAGATTTCCATGACCATTCAAAAATGGAATTAGGCTATTATTGAAACATAATACAAACGATATAGGCTGTTTATCACACATTACCATTTTCAATAGGAGATTCAGCTTATTGTGTAGGCTAATTCATCAAATTTAAATCTAAAATGTAAATCTAAAAATGTATTACGCTAAACAATTATTCAAAAAACGAAATACTAACCCTAACCCTAACACCAATTACCAATTTAACAAAGGTATTACAAGTTAATGTTTTAATTGTAGGAAAGAAAAATAAACTAAATCGCACACACATCCTATCGCCGTGACCTCTAGCACTCACTGGGACGGTTCGCAGCTGAGTGCGAAGCGGTTGGGATGAGGATTAGAACCTTTATATCTGAGGCCATCATTCTCAGCAGGAAACCGATGGAGTGCCTTCTCCGGGTAGGGAATGAAGATTTATCCCAAGTAAAGGATTTTAAGAATCTTGGGGTCTTGTTCGCGAGTGAGGGAATATTAGAGCGGGAGGTTGTTTGGAGAATTGAAGCAGCGGGGGCGGTATTGCATTCGCTTTACAGCACCGTTGTGACGAAAAGAGATCTGAGCCAAAAGGCAAAGCTCCCGATATACCGGTCAATTTTCGTTCCTACCCTCACTTATGGTCATGAAGGCTGGGTCATGACCGAAAGAACTAGATCGCAGGTACAAGCGGCTGAAATTAGTTTTCTTAGAAGGGTAGCTGGCATCTCCCTTAGGGATACGTTGAGAAGCTCAGTCATCCGTGAGGAACTTTGAGTAGAGCTGCTGCTCCTTTGCATTGAAAGGAGCCAATTGAGGTGTTTCAGGCATATGGTAAGGATGCCCCCAGGACGTCTCTTTAGGCAGGTGTTCCAGGCATGTCTAGCTGGGAGACCTCGGGGTAGGCCCAGGAAAAGGTGGAGAGAATATATTTCGACACTGGCTTGGGAACACCTCAGGATCCTCGAGTCAGAGCTGGCAAATGTAGCTCGAGTAAGGGAAGTTTGGGGTCCCCTGCTGGAGCTGCTGCCCCCGCGACTGACAACGGACAAGCAGATGAACATGAAGACATCCTATCGCCTCTCTTTGAAATGTCTCAGCTCATTTTACTGAAGATTAATATTCTACAAATATATTTAGCTAAATAATTATTTACAAAACTAAATACCAAAGATAATTATTTTGACTATTCTAGTTTCATGAAGACCCAGTAGATGAACTGATGCTCTGGCTGGATGGTGATGCTGCAGAGGAGAATGTCCATGCTAATAGGGATGATTAGTATGCTAATGACGCAAAACATCATTTGGCTCTGGGGGATATTGGGGGTCTGAAAGGCTTGGCAGTTCTAGTGTTAAATGTAGGTTAACATTTCCCTCAGCAACTTTGCTGGATTCCAGTTTAAGCTTGCATCCACTACAGGTACATGGTGCCTACTGTTTGGAGAAGCAAAAGGATCAGCCTTTCATTTCCTGCTGGCAAGGCCCAAAGTCCACATTCCTACCCAACCTCTTCATTCTGCCATCTCTGCTCTCTTGGCTGTCTCACCCTTAGAGACTCCTGCATTTTCACCCCTAGAGACCCCTAAAAAGAATGATTAGCCAACATAGTGAAAAAACTTGTCAAAATAACTTCATTAAGATTATGGCTTGGCATACATTGTATTTGTTTATTGTCCATAAAAACCAAAACATAAAAAAATATATAGAGAGATAGTGCCTGTCTTCAGCAACTAATAAGTGATCAAAAGCTGTGGGTGTGTCAAACATAGACCTTTGCAAATTGTGTACAAAAAATACTTCCAATAAATAGGTTCAGTTAGTACAATAAATATGCTTTCTTTCTATTCCAGTTTTCACACCAGCAAAATGTCTTATTTAAAAACAGGAGAGGAAGTAACCAACACATATTGACAATTGTTTCTAGCTAGTAGACCTGACTTTGAAAGCATACTTTCCTTAGTGACAGAAGGGGTGTTTTGGATTTGACACTTTTGAGACAGAAAGTAAAATTACATAATTAATTGGTTCCAATATTTTTTAATGAATGGTTTATTACTAATAGTAAAAAACTAATAGTTCTGTTCCTCGAAACTCCAGGATAACCGTGGGGCATTTTTTTCATAAATGGAGAGCATGTCAAATTCATATTGCATTTGCTGTGTTTATGGGGAAGCAAACTTGGGGGAACTGATTCTATCCACTATTTGCCTCCCCCCAGTGGATCAGGGCCTGCCCTGGTGTATCTACTACAAACCCTAAGAGTAATGTGGTCCTGGCTGTTTACTAACAACTCTAAGCCTCAAACCCCTATGAGTACTTTGTAAGCAATAATGCCAAAATTCCACCAAGCCTATCTGAGGGTAAGGTGGAGCTTTCAGCATGTCACCACACCACAATGCCTATCATATCTCTCTTAATGTTTAAAATATGGAGAGTTGAAGCTAAGAGTTGTTTCTAAAAAGGTTAAGGGTATAATGGTAGCTTGCTTTGTCTTGCAGGAGCTGTGTAACATTTCAATAGCTTTCAAATACTTGCTCTCCATCCTCTCTTGTCTCCCATCTCTTTACCTTCCTTTGTCACTATGTAATTCAGTGGTTTTGAAAAAGAGTCAAAATGAAAGGACATGAGGAATCAAAGCCCATTGGGTTGGGGGAGATGATTGAAGTTTCCTCCTGCTTTTTAGAGTATACAGATTTTTCATTATTGATTACTATTAACAATGATTTTATTCTTTTGTATTTCATACAATATATAATAAAGTGAACTATCACAAAATATTCAAAAACTGTTTATTTTTTGGACACATCAGGAATTTGGGCAATAATAGCAAAGCTATGATTATAGAGAAGTTAACTAAAGCAAATGTGAAGCTGCAATAAAATCAAATAAATGTATTCACATTATATTCCTATGAATGTTTTTTACATTTCTTATTTAAGATTATGTATTTCAAAATGTTTTATGTATTATTCAGTGTTGTACCTATGTATCTTAAGTTGAATGAATTAACAATAAGTTGTTCTGGATATGGGCATTTGCTAATTGACTGAAAGGGAAATGTACTGTGGTTCTAGCACCTGCGTGTGCATTATTTTCTTTAGTTTTAACATTATGCACTTTAAGAAGTCATTACACTTTAAGAAGTAAATTATTTACTTTTGTATTATTTCACAATGTTTCCTTAAACATGATAAAACAATGTTAAAGTGATGAGAATGTTCTGCATACAAAGATGGCCTTATTCTTGGAAAAAAACATATTGCACCATCCTTAATCAAGGGCATATCATTTATTTGATCATTTATCTCATTTAGTGTTGCCTTAAATTTATTCATGAATCAGCTGAAAGATATTGAAGTGTACTACTTGTGGGACCATACAACCTTATAGCTGGGAAGTTGAAAGAGATTAAATGCTTGATTTAATCAAACTCTCTATGCAGTTTTCACACATTAGCTCTTTTTAGTGGTTAAATTAACTGACATAATTGCCATGAATACTATATAAAAAAATCTTATAAAACCAACATTAACTACCAGAGCAATATCTCTTACAGGTATTTCCCTTTTCAGAATTATGAGTGTGAGGGCACAGTATATTGTGCAAACATTGCTACTGAAAGTTTGAATAAATCTGAGATTTAGATGCAGGGAATCGCTGACACTCACCCTGGTGTGCTGATAGCTGGCTCACTCCCACAAGTCTCTGCGAATGAGACCACGGGTGCCCTGGATGGCAGGCTTAAACTAGGCCGTCGTTCTGAGTGGCTGCGTCGGATGAAAGGCTGAGGCCCTCGCACAGATATAGGGAGCCTAACACGATCTTGTGGGACAACACTGCTGCCGGTGGAGGCCCATGCTTGAGGTGGGCGGGGTATGGGGCAAGGCTGGGCCTCAAACAGTGAAGGTGAAGCCGGACAGAAAACAGAGCGAGCGTTGGTAATGAACTGAGAGATAGCTGAAACCCCTGGGGTTGAGACCTCACTGCTATTCTCCCGCCTCCATCTTTGTACCCTTGGGGATGCTGGTGGTGAAGGTGCCTTATAAGAATGTGTGGAGCCAGATGAGCTGGAGTTTGGAGTCATTACTTGTCTTGAGGCAGTTGGGCTTGGGAGTCTTCTCTGAAGTGGTGGGGTTGGAAGTTTGCGTATGACTGGGGGGCTGGTTGAAGATGAAGGCATAGGCTGCCTTCGGAAGGAGGGGGGACTGGGCAGTCGTCGATGTAAGCCACTTGGGGTTGAAGGTGTGGAAGGCAGCATTCGAGTTCTAGATATATTTGATTGGCTACTGACAGATGATTGGGGGGGAACTGTCTCAGAGTGGCTGTCATCTTCCTGTCTATCTCCTGAAACTCTCTTGGCCACACCTTTATCAATCTGAGACTCTGAGGAGTGCTGCAGGTGGATTATTTTTCTGGCCTGCTTGTAAAGACTGACTGCTTCCTCTGTCTCTGGGTCGACCTCTGGCTCATGGTGGCCTACCTTGGAACTAGCAGAAGCATCCTTCCATACAGCCCGGGAAGGGGACATGGTGCTAGATCCCTGCGGAGCATTACCTCTGCTGGGTAGCACTGTGACAGACTGCATGGAGGCCCGCAGTTTCTGAGAGGTGGGAGCCTTCTTAGGAACTGGGGATCGGCCCCTACTTGTAACCCCGTCAGCTATGTTGCTGACAGTGAGGCTCTGTGCACATTCAAAGGAATTGTCCATCAAGACCTCAAGAGCAGGTGGGGGCAGACTTTCAAGGTCCATATCATCTGTCCTACAACTGCTGACCCCACTGTTCAGCATGGCCTCAACATCACTTACTCCGGGCATTACAGGGACCCCACACTTTCGAACCCCTTTTAAAGGACCCAACATTTTGGTTGCCTCTTGTTTGGACTCATCCATCCCCTGGCTGAAAGTATCAATCAGCCTTTTTACAGAATTCCTTCCATGGTGCAGTCCTGAAGACGGACGAGGTAACATAGGAGGGCTGGGAGGTGGGGTAGCCTTTAAAGGCCCCAATGCAGGGCTAGGTTGGGTGGCTTTTAAAGGTCCTTTGGTGGTTTTCTTGTCTTTCCTTTTCTCTTCCATGTCCTTACCTGTCCCCTGTTCCTTGGAGTTGCTCTTCATAACCCCGGCCTTGTCCTGGATATGAAGAGTATTGTTATTCTTCTGTAGGGCGGGGCGTACACGATTAGATGCTAAGGTCTTTGACAAATCTACTGGGTTCTGTTTAGTGAGACCTGTCACAATGTCACCTTCCTTTATGCCTTTGCTCATCCTCTGTAGTCTCTGACTCAGATCCCTCTGTGTCCTTTCTAGTTCAAGCAGTGTCGGATCTTCCCCTCTGCTGCGAAGGGATTCAGCAGATTGTGACCGGCGGTCTTTTGGAACAGAGCTCTTTTTAATTGTCCTCTGAACAGGAGCTGCTGTTTGGGGTCGTTTTGGTGATCGCTCCTCCCCTTCTGTCCATTGCCGCCTACTGGTCTTGGGGCTGTCAGTTTGTTTCATTTTGGCAGTGTCAAGTTGTGAAGGAACAAACCGAATTCGACCACTCATGGCATCTTTCATTTTCAGGGTCATTTCAACATTTTGAGGGTTCTCTATGCGCTTCTGTACAAGACGACGAGTTTGCTGAGTAGGATCAGATGGGGAGGAATTTGATCGCTTCCTGCCACCTGCTCCCTCTTCTTCCCTCTCACATTCATCTTCCTCTTCTCCGTCATCTAAGGAGGCACTTCCTAGCAGGGACTCTGTGTCTTTCTGCTCTTTAGCCATTATGATACAGGCAGAGTCTAGGGAGTTTACAGAGTTGCTGGGGCTTACTTTCTTTGCAAACTTTCGTCTTGGATCCCTTTGCCGGGATGGGGTATTATTGCTGCCAACAGGACTGTAAGGAGCAGTTTGGAAAGTGCCAGGAAACTCACCGCTTTCTCTATGGAGTTGTCTTTCAGACCCAGCTAGTGACTCGCTCTCAGCCCCAATTCCACTGTCCTCACTGAATAATGCAGAGTCCTCTGGTCCAGGCTTACGGAGTGAGGCAGCCTCTATGCGAGTCAGTAACTGCATCAGTCTTGTCTCCACAGCACGCTTGGCTTTTAATTTCTCCTCCAGTAATTCAGAGACAGATGTAAAGTATTCAACTGCCTCCTCCAAAGCAGAGTCACCAATACACCCCACAGACTGACCCACATTTCGCATCCTTTGAGTAGTATATTGAAGCAGCTGTTGCAACAGGTCTGGTGGAGGGTCAGCATTTGTAGATCCAGATTTGAGAGGTGGTGAACTAGATAGGTTTTTTATTGGGCTTGGCCAGGCGAAATGCTCCCCATTGTCCTTCAAAAGCTTTTCACCCTCAACTGCCATTTGCTCTAGCCCTCGAATAATTTCCTCGTAGCGCATAGCCATGAAGGTTACCATTGGCTGTAAAGACACCTGGGTATGGG
This sequence comes from Esox niger, assembly GCA_016801105.1. Taxonomy (NCBI): domain Eukaryota; kingdom Metazoa; phylum Chordata; class Actinopteri; order Esociformes; family Esocidae; genus Esox; species Esox niger. The sequence goes on along the minus strand of JACXGJ010000928.1, from coordinate 71,948 downwards.
TTGCCTGGTCCAGAAGCCCCAATACAACCTCATATTTACTAATGCTTGGGTTTAAGAAGGCATACGCAGCCTGGTGGGCTTTAACTAATGGTTCTGGAAAGTCAACTTTCTGCTCCACTAGAGCTGTTTTGTCCTTTTCTTTCTTTTTAGTTGTTTTGACTCCTTTTACATTTTTCTTTGGTTTTCGGCAACCCTTTTTGTCAGTCATATCTTGCTTATCTACTTCTTTCTCTTTTCCATGTAGCCCTGTTTTGAAATCAGTCTCTTGAGTACCCACTTTTTTATCCAAGATGATCCCCTCCGGAACCAACTCGGTCAAGGAGGCTCTTTTTTTCTGTGGAGTTGAAGGTGCTTCCTTTTGTGCAGAGTGGGTCTGCCCAGTCAGTCTCCTTTCCCCACCCCCCCTCTCCCATGTCTCCCCATCAGTGTCTCCTGTCCCAGAGGAGCCCATACTCCCTGCATCATCCGATTGGGACTCCCCTTGGCTCTCTTGTACTCCTGGTAGAAGTGCCCGTCCCCTCTTAAATGTGCCATGAGACCCAAAACTGTTACCTTTAGATGGGGAACAGCCCATTGTGGCAACTCAGTTGATGTTTATATACCTAATGAACAAGGTATAAGTACATTAAAACAAAGACAGAAATGAAGATAAGTCCTGAAAGGGAAGTTATGAGTAGACAAGTTCCTTAGCTATTAGCTGCACCTGTCATATTGAGGCTCCAATCCAATCCCCAACCGTTACTGAGGATGGTACGTTGTGTTTCCTTCAAAAAAGACATTATCCAACATGATCCAGTAAAAAATCCATTTTAAATGTGTCAAATTTTCACACCTTTCCAAGGACTACAATGATATATCCGTGTATTCGTTTTCATGTTTTCTTTGAAATCCTTTTGCATAGAGTAAACATCTTATGGCTTGTCCTATAGAACAACATTGTTTGTACCTTGTACAGTGCTAGTGGATGAAAGGATTAGAGAGGGTTTTGGAGAACTCAACTGTGTGCACATATGGCATGTTACAGCAGAGGAATACTCACACACATCTAAGACCTTAAGCTCATTAAGATAATCAGAGCTGCTTTCAGGTAGCTTTTTATAGAATGCACAACACTTTATCTGTTTTGTGCTCCAGCCAAACTTTGGATTGGCAAATAATATTGTAAATACACTTCCAAGTAACAATGACCAAATGCTCACAATCAATTTCTACAGTGTAATTATATTCTAATTGTCTAATTGCTTTATATAAAGTATTTGCAATCAATAATAGGGTCGGTTCGTAAAATTAATCAAAAAACGATATAACCACAAATCATTCAGTTTTACTAATCAGGTAAAATTCTTCCCCACTGCCTTTTAAATATCACAATGACAATAACAGCAAAGTCAAAATCTGTGCCACAACCAGTTTGCCAAGAGTGATCAACAGGATAACAGTGATCTCTTTAATGGAGCTTGGGAAAGGGAGGTTCCCAAATGTAGCTTGGGAAAGGGAGATTTTGGGGTTCCCTGCTGGAGCTGCTGCCCCCGCAACCCGGAACTGGATAAGCAGATTAAGATGAGAGAATGAGAGGTTCCCATGACTACATTGTACACATGTTTTCGTCACACTGCATCGGACCAATGTTCTGAGACTTGTTTGAATCACTTCTGGTCACTTGAAGCAAGTTGTCAAAACACTGTCATGGGATAAACTCTCCAAATCTTGCAAAAGTCTGATTCTAGACACCCCCCATTATCGAACATTCATTGTGTTTGGAGGACAAAATCCTGTTGATCGGAAAATTTTTATGAGCTGGAAATGAATGGTAAGTTTTACAAGTGAATATACAGTTGCACCTATCGTACTACCACCTGTTGTTATAATACATGTAAGTATTACGTTTGAGAGTTTTAAACATGTTATGTATGGACGTTGTATGTGAAAAGCTGCTAGTCGTAAAATTTGACTTAAAATCGTAAAATCATTTTCACTCATTACCTGTATTATTTTCAACTTACAAATGTTGAAATATAGCTAAGGGTTTTGCTAGCTTAGTTATCTTGATTTTTATGTAACTGTAGTAGCCAAGAATTACAGTTCTGGAAAAAATTAAGAGACCACTGCATCTTTTTCTTCCCTTTCCAAAAAAGTTTTTAGTGAGGAACAGAAGCGATCAATTTCCAGTGGTCTATACATTTTAATCCTTCTGTTTCTCACTCATAACATTCCTTTCCAATATTTTTGGAAAGGAAAGAAAAATGTGCAGTGGTCTTTTAATTTTTCCAGAGCTGTATATGAACTGCAGTAGTTAAATAATACATGATACCTAAACACCTGTTGTCAAGCCTGTATAAATTACACCACAGAATGGAACAAGTCAGAGGAAAGTGGAATGGGGAGGACATTGTGGGCCATGGAGGACTGCAGGTCAGGGATAGATGTCTGTCGGGCTGCCAAGTTTAGTTATCTTTTGTTTTGAGGAGATAAACCTGTCTATGTAAATATAAGCTGATATTCTTTTTTCGATTTTACCTATGTTTACGGTGTATCCAGACAGACCTTGGAGAACATGCTGAGCGGCAGATGACCACTGACAGTACTTACACCAGAGGATGAAAATTCTTTGGTGCAATACTGTTGCTACTTTCACAGCCATGGGTTACCTTTCACCAGACGAAAGCTGATGTTTTATGCCAATAAAATATACAGGTAGGTGGGGATCTGTGTTTCAATGAAGAATGCTGTACTGACTGTCATTTGTGTTTTATGTGTAATGTTATGCAAAAAAATAAAGCTTTATCCTGTATTGTTGATTTATACCCAGGGGAGACAATCCCACCACTGGGCACAGGAACTTAAGCATGAGGAGGCCACACACCCAAGATAGAGGGCAAGCTGAGTGTGCCAACCGTTCAACGGTGGACAGCTTCTTTATAACATAGACAGTTTTGGAGGAGAGCAGGTTGAGGGAGAAATCCAGACTGTCTACAACTGTGATGAGCCTGGGTTTTGTAGCGACCAGTTACTGTTAGGGAAGCACTTAGGGAAGTTGCAAAGGAACTGGGGCCCATTCTCACCACCTTGAGGTATCAGCCAGACAGATACCGGAAACTCCCTTGGTTGCCACATGCCTTCCCGAGGAGGACTACACACACCAGTGGCAGGATAGGTGTGAGAAGGAGAGGGCTGAAGCAGAGGAAAAAACTGCTGTGCAGGAGAGGGCTACCATGAATGAGACCATCAACGCTATAGCCTCTACTAGACCCTTTGCTGCTGCTGGAACCACTCCTGACAGCAGCATCACCTTCGCCAGAGCCTCTCAGTGTCTAACATTCCCAGGCCATTTTGGAGGAAATGGACAGGGGGGCTCGTTTGCATCTTGGTGGTGGAAGAAACTGTCTACGATGAGGGGCGGACAATGGTAAGGCCGGGATGGCAGGCACTTGGCCCACTTCTGCAGCTGGTCCTACAGGTGTTAGAGAGTGAGAGGCTCTGCCGATTGTAATGCTGCTGTCAGGACTGGTTCCAGCAGCAGCAAAGGGTCTAGCAGAGGTGTTTGTTTTCAACAAGGTAAAGCTCATAAGACTATAAAACCTGGGGCCACATTAATCAATATGGCAGAGAAAGAATCATACGTTCAAACTCATGAACAGAAGTAAGAAGGTGCATTGAAAAAGTGGAATCCATCAAACCATCATACAACCGTTTTATGCACTCCAGTATACCACTTGTTATCTTACTCAGTGCTCGTGTACAACCATTGCAATATGCGTTTCGAACACCCTAAATAATCACACACAGTATGTTTGAAATCATTTATTTAAGCCTATGCTGAAACAAAAATGTGAGCAACCCAATTCATAAAAAAAAAAAAATCTTAGATTGACCGACTGTAAAAACATGTTGGATACATGTTGTCCTTGTTTCATGACTAAATGCCAGATTGGCAAGGTCCTTTTGAAATGTACCCATTGCACTATATACGAGGACGGGTGGCAGTTGATTATGTACAGGAATTGCATTGATCTTATATTGTCTCCTAAAAAAAGGTTTAAAAGAAACAAGACGGCAACCCATTATCTGCTGAGAAACCGCTTTCTATGTCCCACCTGTCTCTAAGAACATGCTGTCTGAAATGTAGCATATAATAATTATTATATCCAAGGATCTCCTACCCATTAAATTTCCCATTTCTAAGTCTGTTTAAATAATTCAACAATGGTTTTACAATGGCTAGTATAAATATATAAATGACTACTTTATGTGGATTCTTAGAAATTATCTGAAGTGATCACATGACACACTGTAGCCTGTTAAGAAACATTGCAACAAGAAAATCACTAAAACCAAAAATGTATCCTACAATTTTATTCAGACAAAGATAGGACAGTATATTTTCCACATCAACTAGCCAATGTTTTGAAAAGAAGTTTCACAACCAGACATTATTCATATGCATTGTCATCACTGTTCATGCATTTACAAAGCAAAAGTTCATATTGTGAAATCCTACACTTTGCTTAGAAATGACTGAACTCGTTTACGGACACAGATTTTTGCATGTGCACTCTTGATTAAGAAGCTCCCTATATCCATTTGAAGTTCTAATGACATGGCTAACCCCAAGATTTCTTCTGACAACTCTTCCGGTAAGTCTTCAATCAAAAATCAATCAATCAATTAGATGTATTTTATAAAGCCCTTTTTACATCGGCGGTTGTCACAAAGTGCTTTCACAAATCAGGCCTTTCTGGTCACCTTCCTGCCCCTGGGCCAGACTACACTTAATCATAGACCAGGGTACAGAGATGAGTCTTTAGTAGACGCTTGAAGGTTTGCACTGAGTCTGCACTCCAAAGTAGTGGAGCAATATAAGAGAAAGCCCTGCCTCCGGCTGTTTGTTTAGAAATTTTAGGTACAGTTAAAAGGTCTGCATCTTGAGATCGAAGGTTACGTGCAGGTATGTATGGCTGGATCATTTCAGCGAGGTAAGTAGGAGCAAGTCTATGAATTCATTTATAGGTTAACAATAAAACCTTAAAATCAGCCCTAACCCTAACAGGCAGCCAATGTAAAGAGGCTAGTACTGGAGTGATGTGTTCAAATGTTTTTGTTCTAGTTAGGATTCTAGCAGCAGTGTGCAGCACTAATTGAAGTTTATTTGTTGATTTATCAGGGTAGCCGGAAAAACCATTGATACGTCATCAAAGGGGAGGTCAGGGGTCGAGGGTTATGCCAAGATTTCTTACAGTTTTTTGGGATACAACCATGCAGCCATTGAGGTTCACAGTGAGATCTGCTAATAAAATTCTTTGTTTCTTGGGTCCTAAAATGTTGTCAGTCATCCCCTTCCTAATGTCTGAAATGCATGCTTCCAAAGTAGATAATTTGGGAGTTTCTCCATCCTTCATTGAAATATATAACTGTGTATCATCAGCATAGCAGTGAAAGTTGACATCATTCGGATTACATCTCCAAGAGGCAGCATATATAGTGAGAACAATAAAGGGCCCAGGACCGAGCCTTGAGGAACACCAAAACACACTTTTGTTTTGTCCGAGGATATACCATCCACACATACGAACTGATATCTTTCAGATAAATAAGATTGAAACCAGGCTAGAACATTCCCACGTAGCCCGATATGGGTTTCCAGTCTCTCTAAGAGAAGGGAGTGATCAACAGTTTCAAAAGCAGCACTAAGATCAAGAAGCAAAACGACGGATGTGGAACCTTTGTCTGAGGCCATTAGAAGGTCATTTGTTACCTTCACAAGTGCAGTCTCACTACTATGATGGGTTCTGAAATCGGACTGGGGCATTTCATAAGTGTTATTTGTCTTCAGGAAAGTGTTTAGTTGTTGGGAAACACCTTCTTCTAAGATTTTTGAGAGGAATGGGAGGTTTGATATTGGCCTAAAGTTGTTTAAAGTGTCTGGATCCAGATTGGATTTTTTTAAGAGGCTGAATTTTAGCTATTTTTAGTGAGTTTGGAACACATCCGGAGGAAAGGGAGCTATTTATTATTTTCAACATTGGCTGACCTAGCACCGAAAATAGCTCCTTGAGTAATTTAGTTGGAATGGGGTCTACTTGACAATTTGTGGGTTTAGAAGTCATTACAAATTTTGTGAATGTGTCGAGGGATACGGGATCCAAAAGTTCCAGTGTCCCCATTGACACCTGTTTAGGTAGGTTTGGGACATTCTCAGGACAACTGAGATTTTGGGGACTGTAATTATTTGAGGAGTCAGTTATTTGTTTTCTAATGGTGATGATCTTTTCATCAAAAAAGTTCATGTATTCATTACAGCTAAAGTGAAGACCCATTCACTTGTTGAGCGTTGCTTTTTAGTTAACTTTGCAACTGTATCAAAGAGACATTTTGGATTGTTTTTGTTCACCTCTATCTGATCGAGCAGATGTGAGTGCTTTTCGGTATTTGAGTGTGCTGTCTATCCAGGCTAGTCTGAATACTTCCAACTTGGTGGAGCGCCACTTTCCCTCCAATTTTCTGGAGGCTTGCTTTAGTGCTCTAGTATTTTCTGTGTACCAGGGAGCAAGTGTCTTGTTCCGTAACGCTATTGTTTTAAGTGGTGCAACCATATCTAAAGAATTTTGCAGTGTTGAGTTCAGATCCTGGATTAGATTGTTTGCAGATTTATATTCTTTGTCACTGATGAGCAAGCTTGGAAGAATATCAAGAAATCTATTTGTAGTCCGATAATTTATAGTGCGGCTTTTGATACTCATTTTTTGCGAAGCAAGTGGACTTGTAATAAGTGTAATAAGACAGTGATCCGACATTCCAGGATTTATGGGGGAAATTATTAGATCTAAAATATCGATTTCTGTTGACAGGACTAAATCTCAGGTATGATTGTGTCTGTGCATTGGACCTGAGACATGTTGGAAAAAACCCATTAATTCAAATATTGCTTCAAAGGCTTTTTGAAGAGGGTCATTTTACATTTCCATATGAATATAGAAATCACCAAAAATTAGAATACTATCTGCCATTACTACAAGGTTAGACAAGAATTCTGAAAACTCACAGAGGAACATTGTATATGGCCCGGGCGGCCTGTAAATAGTAAAACGATTTATCAGCCTTGTTAACTTTCATGAGCAAGACTTCAAAAGAATGAAAACCAGTGATGTGTTTAAGAGTAAATTCATATTTACTGTCGTAGATATTAGCATCACCCCCTCCTTTTCGGGATGCACAGGGGATATGATCACTAATATAGCCAGGAGGAGAGGCCTCATTTAGGGCAGTAAATTCATCAGTCATGTTTCACATAATCCAATAACATCAAGTTTATGATCAGAGATCAATTCATTTACTGCAATTGCCTTTGGAGCAAGGGACCTAACATTTAGGAGTCCCATTTTTAGATGCAAGGTAATATAGTCATTTTTATTTGTGACCGAGGTGGAGGAAGGTTTTATCTTAATAAGGTTGCTATTGTTAGCACTTCCTTGTTTAACGTTTCTCAGCCTGGAACGGGTCACAGTCGCAATAGGCAACGCTGTACTAACTACTCTGGCTATGCTATCGGCACACTCCACTATGCTAGCAGGCTGGCTAACAGCCTGCAACCTGTCCTGCATCCTATCTCATGGTGAGGCTGGAGGAGTGAGACTCCTGTCAATGTTTCTAGATAAAAGAAGAGCACCACTCCAGCTAGGATGAAATCCGTCGCTCCTCAGCAGATCAGGCCTGACCCTATTTCTGGGCGAGTCCCAAAAAGAGAGTATGTGGTAAAAATGCGTAGTTATGTATGAAGAATTTAGGTGTTACATGTACTTATATGAACAATGAACAATACTCCATAACTACTCAAAAACATACCAGTGCTATGTGATGGAAATTTCACCGATAGACACTCAAAGGAGTAAGACAGAGACAAAAACCTCTTGGCACAATTAGTAGTTTATTTGCAAATAGAGAGACGCGTCAAATGCTTACCGAATAATCATTCGAGGAGTCTCTGAAGTAAATTACATGTACAGCTCGTATTTATAAAAGTCAAAGGGGTGTGGTATAATGCTGCACCTCTGTGCTAACTCAATAGAATACATTCCTTTTGTTCTATTACCACCTAGGCCTGGTACAAAGGGCATACTGTCCTTCTCCACATGGGTAACCTCTTCAACTCATTTAGGGCTTACAGCATCCTGCCATATTGTTCCCTGTTGTGTTTACCTAAAGGGACAACTGCCCCTACCATCCCCCACAATCACATTTCTAAGGAACAAAGGACAGATACCCTTAATGGTTTAGGCAGTTGAGCAGATGGTCAGAGAACCTAATGATTGTCTGAAATAATACAGATGCATGTCACAACCAAAGACCAGAGTTACATACCATGTAATAGATAAGCAAACATGTCTCCAAAATACATTAGTTATGAAATTGCCACAACAGCTAAAAAAATAACAATTCTGAAAGAATGTAATTGGTTTTCTTATTCAGGCTTACGTATTTACCATTTAAAGGTGACTTTACAAATGATTTCACTGTAAATTTGCTTGCCGAATTAAGGATGTTTCACCATGCCAACACAAGCTTTGCGCAATCGGTTCTTGCCAAACCAAAAGAGGTGTTGGCATCAATCATAGTTGTATGCAGGGGCGGAACTTGGACAAAAATTCAGCCCTGGCACAGTAGCCCCACCAGTCCACATTACCACGCCTGCACATCCCCACCCACAGACACATGCATTTGCTACTTACGTTTGTGTACAGATAGTAATGCTTCTAAAATAATATATAAGCAGTACAGTGCTTTAAACATTTAATCTATGAATGACTGGTAGACGATATAAACTATTTTTTAAAGAGCAAATTTTTATAACAAATGCACACATGCAGTACAATATGCAAAAAAACGATGACTGTTCATCTGAGTCTACCCCTGTTATGTGCTGCCTTTCTATGCATTTTGTCTGCTATTACTGTCTTGACTGTCATTCAACATTATGTTTTTCTTTGTTGTCACATGGTTCTACATGTCCATCTCTATTGTCATTCTTTATTAACTGCCAGGTGTTTGTAATGGGAAAATAATTGACAAAGATAAATTGTGTCAGAACTTTTTCCAGTTTTAATGTGACCTATAACATGAACAATTGCTTTTCAATTGAATTGTTCACATTATAGGTCACATCAAAAGTGAAAAATGATCTGACTGCATTTATCTCATTCTTTTTCATCACAAGAACCTGACATTTTAACAGGCATGTGTAGACTTTTTATATCCACTGTAACTACAGTACACTGTCACTCCATAGGAACATACTCAAATTACAGCCCTCTTTTCTTGTAACCAGTTCTTGACGTTAACATTTTTGCTCACCAGCTACTGTCTAGTGGTTTTCCAAAGATACTAGCCACTCAGCATTTTCACTAGCCACCATTTTTTGTTGGGGAATTACATTTTATTTTATACAATTTGACTATGGTGGCCTGTCTTTTTCACTGGTTCAGTCACTATTAGGTAAAGGTAGTACCCCACTCTACTTTTTTCCCCATCCTTGCCTTGATGCCTCGACTTCCTTCAGCTGTACTAGGCTCTACTGCTGTCACTGATCCGGCGTCTTCACGTTCATATATTTATATTGATAATAACCTAAATATGTTAATTATATATTTATTACTCAATATATTGCGTAAGTAGGCGAATGTTTTTGGGCTACTAAAAGTCGCCTGAAAAGTAAAAATGTTTTAAATGTTATGCGGATTAGATGTAGTTTGATGTTATTATGTTTCAATGGACTATTTTGACATGCTTGGGTGTAAAAGAACTAGTATCCACCAATTTTTTTGACATTACTCATTTTCGTGATGTCTTGACAGGTGTGGTCCTGTATGCAAAGTTGCCAGTTTTCATAATCCATAAACTGTATTCTGCTTCAGACTTCAGACAGAAATACACCCCATTTGGCAACTATCAATATGGACAAAGTTTCCTCCTACCATCATTTTAGCTGCAGTGTTTTGCTGGTATTTTGTACATGAGTGCAAAATCATGTTATACCATGCCAACACAGGCGGTTTGAGATTTTGGGATGGCTGTTGACTTTGAGATCTGAATTCAGGAAAAACCCTTTGTAGAGATATATAGAATGCCACCCACGAAAGTGGCTAATAAGAATGACTGCGTTACACGCCACAGCCAAATTCTACCCGTATTTGGTGGGTGGGCGGGTGCCAATGTCAAACCCTGCTTATAACTACAGTGTAACTGTGTGGCACAGATGTCGCTTCAAAAAGCAGCTCTATTTCCATTGTAATTACAGTGCAACTTATTGGTGACACAGCTTTAAATTACAGCCCTCTTTCTTTGTAACTACAGTGTAGCTACGTGGCAACTGACACAGCTTCAAATTAATGCCCTCCTTGTGACTAGACTGTAACTATGTGAGAACAGACATTGCTTCAAAATGCAGTCCTCTTTCCTTGTAACTACAGTGTAACTTTGTTGGAACCGACACCACTTCAAATTGCAGTTAAATATTTTTGCAATTACAGTGCAATAAATTGAGAACAGACACCGCTTCAAACTAGAGCTCTCATTATTGCCCTCTCTCCTTGTGACTACACTGTAATTTTGTGAGAACAGATACTACATCGAAATACAGCTGTCTTTCTTAGTACCTACACCGGAAGTGTTGTGTTGGTTTAAGATGATGGACTTTTTTGGAACTTACAAGGTAAGCAAGAGTACACAAGCTATGGAAAAGAATACACTACAACACGAGGATGGCTTGAAGGTATGTTATGGAGTATTAACTGTGTATTAAAATGTTGTGTATATGTATTTCCACCCCAGGTTAATGGATCTAGGTTGTATCTACATTAAGAAACAACACAACATTTTGGGGGTCTGCATATTGGGCTAACGAAATGTGAGCCAGGCACTATTGGATATCCACATTTTAAAGTATGCTTTCTAATATTCACATTTAATTGTCCTAAACGAAAGTCAAATATGACAAACTCATATTTGCTAAGCCTATTAGTTTCATTCATCAGCATCTCGGGAAAGAGCTGGCAAATGTAGCTCGGGAAAGGGACGTTTGGGGTACCCTGCTTGAGCTGCTGCCCCGCGACCTGTTAACGGATAAGCAGATGAAGATGGGATGAGAGATGATAACCAATGAAAGAATTTGAGGGCTGTTTAGCTCTGTATATAACAAGTGTGTCAATGGGTTATATGGTTTATAATTCCTTTGCACAAGTGACCATGTTGACAATTCGATGTCTTTGATTGTGTTAGGGAATGTTTGCATGGTTTTGATGAATATACAGTATGCAACTCCATATCAAATGGATTCCAGATCCATCTGTACTACCAATTCTCTATTTTACATGTCCGTCCCGAAATGATGGCCAGTGCGGGTTGAGGATGCCACATCCTGTGGCTGTATTCACCGTGATTCTGCTTTTACTCATGGTGACACTTTCCATTAAAAGCAGGGGTGATGTACGATTTGATTATTGATTATGATTGGAAAGAGTTGAGCATAAGGCTCAAAGCAAATCTAATTACTTCTAATAAGAATTTACAACAATTTTTTTAATATTGTTTGTTTGACGGTCTAACATTGTAATAGCATAGAATAATTTTTATTTGGCTAAGCAAAAACAAGTCTGATTGGACAATGAAATCTCAGTCCACTGTCATGTGCTATCAGGCATACTGTAAATATAGCACATCGAATGAAATATAAAACAAAACAGTGGAGGAAAGTCTGATGGACTGCTGAAACACATTATGATTGTTTTGCTGTTATTTTTTTAACAGATTGAGACATCAAAACCTTTTTTCTGATGATACATCACGTCACTGACTAGACACAGACAACTGAGTGTGAGAACCAGCAACATGTTAAAGAGGGATTTCTACAACCACACTGAATCTGTTCCAAATCTTCCTGGCCACTCACATGGAAGAATGATGCCAGGGGGACATCACTTGGCTTCACCCTCTATTTCTAGATGAATCATCAACAGCGAGATGAGGAGAATCCACCAGAAGGACTCCACATACTAGAGGTCAGAGTACCGCAGGCCAGTTGACTGGAGACATTACATGGTCTCATCACAGTGGAAGACACTGTTGTGGTGTTAATCTTGAATTAGTGAAGTGTTGGAAATTCACTGTTCCACTACACACCTACACTGACTTGTTAGAACAACCAGGCAATTTCCTGGGTCCACATCACACTGACTGCAATAGCTGATATTGGAATATCACTGATAGAAGACAGAATTACAGGACTTTTTATTGTAATCTAGGTTCAATCCTAAAAATCTATAGTTTTCCTAAATCGATTTGTATTATGATCTCTTATGTATGTATGTTCATTCCTCAAAAGGCAAGTAGATGACTATATATGATCAATACCCAAACACTGGTAATTCATACTTACGTTTTTTTTTGTGAAGCTGCTTAATAGTCATGATAACAACAACTATCCTGATGTTTAATAGTGCCATATTCATTTACAAAGGTAGAAACTGTACATTCTAGTACATTCATTGGAGTTGAGTGTTGTGTTAAGTTCAGGATATGTTGGGTTGTTAGTATGATGTTGATGTATGATATGGACAAGGGGGACTTTGATTGTTAAAAGGGTTTATTGGGAATTAATTATGAATTTCATGAATATGTCATGTTACTGCGGTTTCTGTTGCACATGGGTAAGACTGATACTAGCTTGGGACTTTATGTGTATGGTATAGGTTGTTGTCATGATGGTCTGTAACTATGGCTGCAATGTCAAACAGTGCTATGTGTCAGGGCAAGCTGTGTCCACAGCATCTTATTTTCATTTAATTTAAGGAATAATAAAGCCTCAAAGGCCTGAAAATCCTTTTTATAATTTTTCTTTATTGTTTTTTAACAGAAGTGTTTCGACCTTTTCAGTTCATTAGGTATTGGATTGCACTTCTATATTTGCTAGTCTAATCAACATGTAATGATTATTTGTCACATGCTTGAAGGGGGGAGTGATAGGAAATGGGCATGAGACGTTATCATGCATAAGTGCTGATTAACACTGAACAACGGACGATAGATAAGATGTGGTGGCCATTACTGATATGCCCCACACACCTTGTCCACACCTCCTGCTTGGAACTGTTCATTTTACTGTCATAGATTATATCACCCAAATATGAAACAAAATTCTGCAATTCTCCAACTGTGATCCTTCAAGATTTTTTTGCCATGGGAAACATCCTTATCACTGTGCATGGTAGCAAAATACAAACACGCTCTGCAACAGTCTTAATATTTAATTTTGGTATTCCCCGAGGCTCAGTTCTTGGCCCTCGCCTGTCTATATACCAAGTCTCTTGGCTCTGGCATACTTAAGAGTTTTCATGATTATGACATGTTATTTGACAATTAATTGAGCCGCCAATAATTGCCTATTAAATTGTCTATTATAAATGTTGTGCCACTTTTATTGTGTAAGCCTAATAATATTTTTAAAATACACAGTGTGGATCCAGAGATATACTGTGTATAATTTTGTCTGCCATAAAGTCAAAATGTTTGTGTAGCGCCAACCTTTTATTGAATGAATGAATGTCTTCATAATCCTGTTTATCTGTTGTAGTAGGGAGGGCTTTCTTAAAAAAAAGCCACAGGGAAGTTGAGAGTGAGGCAGGCAGATGAGATGTCAAGGTTAAAATGGTATGGTCCACTTTAGGGGTCTCTAAAATCGTATTGCAAGATTCTTTCAGGCATGAATATGGTATATATATTAAAATATTTATGATTACAGCTAAGAACGATATATAAATGTTAAGACTCCCCCGACCTGTTGTGTTTACCTTTTTTAGGCAGGTCCCCCCTGTAACTTAAATCCTGTATAGAGTACAAACTTACCTCACCCAGGAAGCAGTCAAGGTATTTGTCCAGGCACGTTTCATTTCAAGTCAGGACTAATGCAACTAACTCTTGGTGGGGCTTTCTATAGGCTTCTTTCCAGCACTGACCTGTGCCAAAAAATACTTCATTGAGTAGAAAGCACTTACTTGTAAACTGTGTGGTTGTTTCACCTAGCTGTTTTGAAATGTATGCACTTAATGTAAGTTAGGGTTAGGGTGTGCAACAGCTTATTTGAGACAGGGAGCCATATTGTGTAGTACTTTGTCGACAACATAACATTTAAATGTATTTCTTTCAGCGATTTCAATAATATAAAGAGTAAACAACATAGGAACTGAAATTGAACACTGTTGAACTCCTTTATGAACTACAGGAAATTTTGATCAATTTTGATGTGTTCCATCAATAAGATAATTTTGAAAACAGAGACAAGAATCTTTTGCCAGGTCCAATGAAGACAGATTTTTCAATACGATCTACATTGAAACGCCTTTGACAGATCAAGATATAGGGGAACACAGCCTAATTTCTCATCCAAAATCTAAAAGCAGACTGAAATGTGGTCTAAATGCAATTACCTTAGAAAAGAATTGTATCTGTTTATTTACCAATGCCTCCAGGAATTTAGCAAAGGATATTTATCATGGATTACATTATTAACACAATTGTCTCAAACTTTTTATTGAACTGTAATTTTACATGATGGTTACACATTAAAGAAAGCAATTGCAAATAACATTACAATTACACATTTTCTGAATGTAACATTTCCAACAATAGTTTTATTTTTAGCAAACTGTCACTTGCAGTTTCAGACATTCAGGCAGATCTAGGCAACAGAGCGACATGGACTCATCTCAACATTGTATTAGAACAATATTTCCTTCACTAAATAGCCAAGATCATTGTTTTGTCATGAGTAAAAAAGAACCCAAAATAGAATTAATGTAAATACAGTTAAGTTCAGGTATATTTGGACACTGATAACATTTTCATAATTGTCTCTGTACGCCACCACAATGAATTTGAAATGAAACAACCGAGGTGCAATTGAATTGCAGATATTCAGCTTCTAATTTAAGAAGTTGAACAAAAATATTGTATGAAACGTTTAGGAATTGCACCCATATTCAAATGCAGTCCCCTTATTTCAGGGGCTCAAATGTAATTGGAAAAATGAACACAATCATAAATGCATTTTTTATTTTTAATACTTTGTTGAGACCCTTTGCAGGCGACGACTGCTTGAAATGCATGGAACTCACCAAACACTGGGTTTTCTCCTTTGTGTTGCTGTGTCAGGACTGTACTTCAGTTGTCTTTAGTTTTTGTTTGATGTGGGTTTTTCTGCCTTTCATTGTGTCTTCAGCAAGTTAAATGTATGCTCAATAGGGTTAATTGATGAAGAGATAATGAAGGAATAGTCCACACCTGTCCATGAAATAGCTTTTGCGTCAGTTTTTCAATTACATTTGGTCCCTTGAAAACTCTCTAATTAAAGCCTAATTCAAGCCCATATACATTATTTAACTGTAACTTGAATATATTTTGGTAAACTGCCAAAATAACAAAACTTGTATCAGTATCAAATTAGTTCTGGATCTAACTGTAACTGTAATGCTTACTACAACAGCAAGACATGTAACATTACTTTGCAGTTACTTAATGTTTAAAGTGTGTCAAACTATCTATATAATTTATTTTTCAAAGTGATAAAGATTTGTATTTGTCAAATTGTTTCTCATATATAACTAATAACTTAATGATTACTACAATTGAAACACTTTGAACTGATAAAGCTACATGATCTGCTTTCAATTTTACCCACAAAAGTATGTCAAATATAGTATGATTGTCTTGTTTTTATAGGTTGGATGAGTTAATCGAGTTGCTCAAGATTGCAAAATACACTTTAGTTCAATAATCAAATGGATTTTGCGCGAGTCCTTTTTCGTAAAGTTGAGGAGGATTTACATAGCTTATCCAATTTTCTAAATGTTTCAACTGAGCTGAATGCATTAAGTGATAATTCAATAAAGTTTGTTCTTGAATCTGAAGAATGGATGGTGATTACTGAATTTCTTGAATTCCTTACCCAATTATCTGATTCCATGGTGCCCTCCCCAGAGTCCAATGATACGTTTTTTAGTTCTGAGTTGGTGGATTGGATGGAATAGATTCGCACTTTGTCTTTGTATGCCTGAGTGGTGATCTCCTTCTTATTTTTGCAAAGAATCATGTAGCACTTGGGTATGAAGTGGCAGAAAATTATGCCGAAGTTAGAGACAACAATGGCAGCTGCCTGAACACCTGAGCGCTGCTGCAGTTTAGTGATGTAAATGGGGATAAAACAGACCCAAACAAATATATAAATGACCACACTGAAAATTATGTAGCCAGTTTCATTGAATCGTGTTGGAACCTTTCTCCCTTTTAGGGCCAAAATAAAGCAGATGAGGGCCAGTAGAACAATATAACCTAACATAAACCCAAAGCCCCAGTTAGACCCTTCATTGCACTGTAGTAACATTTCCATGCTGTCATCTGTAGTCTGGATCTCAAGCTTAGGAGAATCAAAGATCAGCCAGAAAGTGCAGATAAGTGCTTGGATGGCTGTTCCACAAACAATGATAATCGGTGGCCTGTAAAGCTTTTTAAGGATATTATTTCGGTTCATAAGAAAGGCAAGGAATGTACGATATGCCTTTACCAGGATGCACGAGACACACAATGTAAAACTAAGGCCATACAAGGTTTGACGAGATCTGCAGATTTGTTCATTGGGTTTGCCTACAAACAGAACAACAGCACAAAAGCTAGTGACTAGACCTCCCATCATGAAAAAACAGAGGTTGCCTCCAGCCACTTTAACTACAGCGCTATGGCGACCAATTAAAAAAATTATGAACACAGCAATCAATAGCAGAATCCCTATCCCAGCAAACGTGACCAGTGTAATGGCGAAAGGTTCATCCCATTTGAAGTAAGTTTCCTTCCTTGGTTCACAATGATTCCACCCTTTCAATGACCAGGTTTTATTAGGACATTCCAAGCAGTTTTCAAGGTCTGTGAAATATATTGAATTCAAATACATTTAAATTGCCATGTTTACACATTTTTAAACAGAATTTTGAAATAGATTTTTAACCCCAACTGCAAGGAACAAAGCATACTCACTGTGCTCATTGCTGAATGTTCCCGCCTCACACTTTGTGCAGTTGTAGCAGCAGAATACCTTATATATTTTCTTTGCAGATCCCGGAAGGCATGATTCTGAACATTTGGATTCCGGCACCTGGCAAACATCAGTAATGTCTATATTATATTTTATGTTATACAATACCAGCACTATAATTCTATATATTAATAGGTTGTCCTGTATGGAGTCTAACAGAAAGGAGTGTTTCAATTGAGTAACATTTGTTTAAATAATACAGCTTTCTGTCGAAAAATGTATTTCATAGACATAATTTGTTATGAGTAATTAGTTTATAGAAGACATTATTTTCACGGGGAGCCAAAGCAAAAACCTTTTTTTTGTGCCAATGTATTGAAAATGAAAACAGAAATAGCTGTAATCATACCCTTTATTTAGTACATTCTAGAATAACTTTTTGCACAAAGACAGCTTAGAGTTTTCTTGCATAAGTCTCTACCAGTTTGTTCTCCTGGATTTGGACAATTTTACCCAGTCATCCTCCAAGCTCTGTCAGATTGTATGACAAGTGTTATTGAACCCCATCCTCAATGGGGTTTAATTCCTGGCTAAATAATTGAGAGCAAAAGTCAATATATTGTAATCACCGGGAGATTAAATACTACAGACAAAATGACAGAATCGTTTCATTGCCATCTCTTTATCAAAACAACATACGAGAGAACCCCGGAATCTACATTAAATAAATAATACATGCCATTGCTCTCAAAAGATTCAAATTTAGGTCCTCCACATGACAAGCATTGTCTTTAACCGCTATTCCACGGCATTACACCTTCCAGCAGCTGCTAGACTCCATTGAGGATTATTTTAAACTGACTAGCGTTTTTTAGTAAGTCTACCTCCCACATAGAATATGTGAACTGTATTGCTTTTGCCACTGGCCATTTCAACAGCTCATTAGCCAGTAATAGGCATACTAGTATCTACTAAATATATAGGAATAATCATAAGAATTGAGCAATTCATGATTTCATGCCAGAAACAGTTGCAATACAACTGTATACAGTTTCAGTTAAGGCTTATGTAGGGGATTTTTCGATAAAATGCATAAATAACCAGATGAAGTCAGATGGCGTAATGTGTGAAAGTTCTGTATAAAAGCCCTGGTCCGGACTCAGAACATTGGGGGTGTATCTGCAGAAGGACCTTGCTTTAATGTCTGCCATTATTGTATGATTTTCATTAGTCTATTGGATTTACAAAGTCTTGAGTTTAAGTGCATTTGTTTTTAGTAAAGAGTGGTTGATTTTCCACGACACTTACTATAATGTAGGTACATTTTTATTGTTATTCTCCACTACACGCAACAAAGATTTGCCTCCTACGCAAGTAACACTGTCAAAACAGGTGTGCCATGTCACTGAAAGAAGCTTAATACTCTATCTGGAGCTATTTGTTTAGCAAATAACAACCCTGTGAAAAGTATGCGCAATGAATACGTCACAAAAACAAGCAACTGTTGGTGAAGCAAATGTCATTGGATTATCTTATCAGTGGCTAAAGATTACCCCCTTGGCATAACAGCGATTGTCATATCCCTTGTGGTCATGAAATACGCTTTGAAACATAGCATTAAATGTTGAAATATGCCATTAAATGGTGACATGTGTCATTAAATGAAATTACAGTCCCCTCCAAAAGTATTGGAACAGCAAGGCAAATTCCTTTGTTGTTCTTGGTCACAGAAGACATTTGTGTGTAAGATCAGAAGATGAGTATTTCTGTCAAGTCCAATGACATACTGAAGCTTGGGAGGAAATTCACATTTCATGAGGAAAATTATCTAACAAGGCCAAAGCATTATTGGAGTAGCACAAAAAGGTTTATGCCTACACTAGCCCAGTCATGGGACATACCGCAAAAGATCTGTCCACTAATATTTATTTGGTATAGCTAGATACAAGGCCTGCTAGAATGCCAACTTTAAATTGAGAATCTTCTGGTTTGTTCAACCACACCACTAGTTAGCATACAGAACTACATTGCAGTTTATGAAACGTAATGCTATTTTAGGATAAAGATAAGGGTTAGGTTTGGAATGCATTTTAGTTTTAGTGTCACCACTCCATCTCCCGTGACTTTCCCGGCCGGTGTGCCGGGGCTCCTGCGGTCGGCGTCACCGACCTTCTAAATCCACTGCCATTTTTGTGTGGTTACCAGACGCACCGGTTCCTTATTTTGTAATTAGTATAGGTGTATATATGTCGGTTGGTTAGGTTGGGGTTTGTGGGTTATTGTTCGTTTGTCAACGTCCCGTTATTTGTGTTCCTGCGCCAAGACAATAAAGATACGCAAGCAATTCACCTGCGTCTGACTCTCTCTTCTTGTCTCGGACGTGACATTTAGAGTTAGGGAAAGTGTTATGTTTAGGGATAGTGTTAATAGATAGATAAATCAAATGGTATTGATAATCTACAGGTAGTCTGTAAAGTATATCTAGAGATTGACTATCCAAATAAAGTGTAGTAAGTACTCGGAGAATTGGCTTGTGTGTTTGTTTGCATCAATAGTTCATACACAAGAGAGATATCAATGTCTAGTCTTGATTCAAGGAATTGCATTTGGGATCGGTTGGTGGTGCCTGACAACACAAGGACCAACGATGTGTCTATATTAAGCTGTCCATCATGATGCAGATAAAACTGAATAAATAAATAAGCAACGTTTTAAAATAAAAAATTGGTCGTTCCAAAATCAACTCTTTGGTATATTAAGAATATCTAAGCTCTGGTAAGATCTGTAATGGCAAACCCTGTTCTGGAAATTATTCAGTACTCTGACTCTTAACCCGGACCAGGTTATGGTATATATAAAGGCACATTTGCAACCTAAAACCAGCTTCCTAAATATGCAACCTATTACTAACAGCTGTTAGAAGTAAGATGAATGTGCTCTGTTAAGTTTATCTTACCGTTTTGTCCGAAGTTACCCAATCGATGTCATTTTCATTAATTTCAACAGCATTTTTCATTATACTGAATTTTCCAATAACTTTGAAAGTTCTTGCATCTCCCGTCCTGGCCCAGTTAACCAAGTCATAGCCGTTTGAAAAGCTACTAGAATTGTCAAAGAAAAACCGACCATTGTCCATAGTGAAGTTTATCTTTTTCAATTCTTGAAGTAGCTGAAAACAAATAAAACATAATTGTAATAAATATGTTAATCAAAAACAATAATAAAACAATAAAAACATAATTAACTAGTATTGTACGTTACCTTCCATGGCGGGAAATTTCTTTCCCCAGGACAAATAGACTGATTGCATTTGAGAAGGGACCTGAGGGCGTAGGCAATTGACCATGTAGCCAGTTTCTCACCATACATAAGTTCAACCTCAACATTACGTATTAAGTACTCATCATTTCCATCTGGAAGATCAGACATATTGCAAGCTAAGTGAGACGCAAACTTGACAGAGTTTGGCAGTGGACATTGGTTGACAGGATTCTTAATCAAACACTCTTGCACCTCAGGGGAACACCTCAGGTCCTTGTACTCCTCAATGAAGGGGTTCACAGTCCCTGTGGCTAGTAAAAGTTTTTGTAGGTACTGCCCAAACCCAGGGATTGGACCTCTGATGAAGCTGAATCCAAATATATCCCCCAACATATTGATGTTCCTCATAGTGGCTAGTGGCAAAGACAAAGACCAGGCATCACTGGCAATCCAGGTCCGGTTGATACCCTCCTTTATGATCTCTTTAAATAGCCTTTGCACAAGCTCTTCTTTGAGAATTAATAACACGACTCGAGCTTCTGATAATGATTTGATGTGATTCACCACTTCCTGTATACGACGATCACTATTTTCGTCGTTGAGATTATGGGGGACAACTTCTTGGAAGGCAGTGCACACACGTGCTTCCTCTGCATCTGCCAGGAAGCTCTGTAGGGCAGCTTTGCCATAGTCATCATCACCGGACACCACACCCACCCATGTCCAGTTGAAGTAGGCCATGAGCTGAGCTAGTGCTTGTGTTTGGTGTATGTCACTGGGTACGGTGCGAAAGAAAGATGGGAAACGTTGCTTGTCACTCAGGATTGCTGCTGATGATGTGGTACTGATCTGGTGAAAGAAAAATGAATTAGGCCTAGATATTCATTTACAGTGCAGTCCACTTTTGGATTAGAAATAAAACAATGATGTTCCCCTTTAATTTCAATTAAGTGAGCCAGTTCCAGTGAAAGCCATACAAACCTCCAGCCCATTCAACTAACTTCACATATATTAGTATGACAGTTAATTTTTGCTTCACACTTTCTCCTTTGCTATCACATTGCAATGTTATTGTTATGTTGTCTCATTTGTTCACAATACTCTTTCCAGGATTCTGAAGATTATTTTAGTATTTTCTAGGCCATCCTGTTTCTGAGCACCGGCAATATGGCGTATGAGAGCATGTGTACAACATCCGTTTACAGCATCCCTTGATCAAAAAGTCTTCCTGCAACTATGGCCACAGCATTTCAAAAGGATTGAGATCTGCACTTTGACACCCATTCTATTGCCCTTTATTTCTTTTCTTTGAGCTGTTATGTTGTAGCTTTGCATGTGTTTTGCATGTGTTTTGGATCACAGTCCTGTTGCAAGAGACCTTTTGTTTCATTTTCAGCCTTTTGACCATGGTAGATTGGCCAAGCACTGAGGCAGTAAAGCAGGCCCAAAACATAACATCACCGCCTCCATGCTTTGTGGTTGGTATGAGGTTTTTCTGTTCAGAGGCAGTGTTTCTTTTTGCCAAATATTACATCTGGAATTGAGGCCAAACAAATCCACTTTTGACGCATCTGTCTAGAGCACATTGTTCCAGTTGCTTTGGTCTTTACCCAGGTGTTGTCTGGTAGTAATGGGTCGTTCGTGAGCGAGTCGGCTCTAAGGTGAACGTTGGTTGCCGGTTTGCATATCAGAAGAGACTCATCTATTTCTAAAACTGTTTACTATTTATGTAACAAAAAAAATATAGGCCTAAATCCTCAAGCACACACAGTACTGTTAAGTTGGACAGATAACTCTACTGTTAAGTTAGGCAGAGGAGTCTGTTTAAGTTCCGTTGTTCATTTTCTTTGTTCTTGTTTCATACGGGATCGGTGACCTCCTGGTGGCATGACCCAAATAAAGTAATATAGGGAATATTTGCCAACCGAACCCCCGTTTTACCTGAATCTGACTATTTTATCCACCTGCCCTGCCTGGTTGTTGGTGAACGGCAGACCCAACCTCCCCATCGTTCACACAAAACAAAAGTGACATTTGGCACAAAACAGTCAAAGTTGATATAATTTAAATGTACTAAGACCTGACCGCGCAGGCTGATATCAGTCTTTAAAATTACACCTATAATCTCGGACATCATTTATACAGGCTGTTGGACACATATCTAAAGCATCTGGGCAAAATTCTTCCATAACCAAGTACACACCGTCAAAAATCATGGAGGAAAGAACAAGTTCACTCACCGACACATAGGTTTGTAATAAATCAACAGACTATTTTATTCGTATAGATAAATAGGCCTGAAGGATTGCATGTTGTACCTACAGTAGAATGTAACAAAATATGCATAACATGAACATCCAGGGCAATACTTTAAATTTCAATGAGTGCTCCCTTATGTCCATGTTGCCTCTCAAAAATGTCTATCCTTTCTATGGGACTCCCAGTCACACAGTTCACAGGTCCAGTTATGCTGTTCAGATTGTATTTGTTTTAAATGGTTAGATTTGTATGCATGTTTATATACATTAAATAGTTATACTTTAAAGGCAATGTTTAATAGCATTATTTTTCATAACAATCCAATGCAGTTTTAATAAATTGTGGTCAAGGTAGTGTATTATTTAATTTATTAATTTAATTAGAATTGTTTTAAAACCAAACATATTTTTTAAGAGTCATCTGGGAGCCAAAAGAGCTGGCTCTTTTTGTGAGCTGAGCTGAACGAGCCACCTCAGTCAAAAGAGCAAAAATGCCCCTCACTATAGTCTGGCAAACATCAGTCGTGTCCTGAGACTTTTTCCTGATTTCCCATGTAGGACAGATTTGTGCAGTCTCTTTCTGACAGTTGACTAATGCACTTTGACAATGATTGTGGCAAAAGAAACAACTACATCCCTTGATGTTACACTGGGGACGAAGTTACGATATTTTTAACTAACCTGCGGCACCATGTTAAGACTCAGAAACCTGGATACAGTGATGGACTCCTCTGAATAGCGTGCTCCAATGATGGCCTT
Source organism: Esox niger (assembly GCA_016801105.1). Taxonomy (NCBI): domain Eukaryota; kingdom Metazoa; phylum Chordata; class Actinopteri; order Esociformes; family Esocidae; genus Esox; species Esox niger. Next base: position 48,602 of record JACXGJ010000928.1, on the reverse strand, counting down.
TACAGCTGGCTGTTCTATGGCATCACACAGGTTTGGCAGGGTACCGTTGATGGCTAGCATTTTCTCAGTACTCTGCAAAGCATTGCTAGCATCAGCGCATGTGTCACAAATGACATAGCCAAGATGAACCCCTGGCAGGAAGCCAGAGTTGTTAATTGTCTCAATGGTGTAGATGACTGCCAGGGTCCGAACGAAGGATACCAAGTTAAAACTGAAAAAGAGGAGAGGATTGATTATCAGCATATGAATAAATATTGAGCAGATACAGTAAATTATTTTGTTTTATCAACCACATATACCTGAAAACAGCACTCCTTTTAGCCTATTTGGCATAGATTACAAGTCAAAAGTACAAAATATACTACAACCCCATTTCCGAAAATGTTGGGAGGCTGAATACCATGTAATTAAGAACAGAATGCAATGATGTGCATATCATTTAATTACTTTATTGAACAGATAGTAGTAAAAAGACAACAAATCAAATGTTGAAACTGAGAAATGTTTTGGAAAAATATATGCCCAAACTTTAATTTGATGCTGCAACAAATTTCAAAAAAGTCCACAGAAGCAATTAATAAGATTCCAAGTTCTCCACCATAGCCAAGCCAAAGAACTGTCCAAGGATGTCAAGGACAAGATTGTAGACCTACACAAGGCTAGAATGGGCTACAAGAACATTGCTAAGCAGCTTGGTGAGAAGTTGACAACAGTTGGTGTGATTAATAGCAAATGGAAGAAACACATAAGAACTATCAATCTCCCTCAGTCTGGGGCTCCATGCAAGATCTCACCTCGTGGGATCAGCCACGTTCTAGACGGGAGCAACTTGTCAATGATCTCAAGCCAGCTGGGGCCATAGTCACCAAGAAAACAATTGGTAACACAGTACGGCGTGAAGGACTGAAATCCTGCAGCGCCCGCAAGTACCCCCTGCTCAGGAAAGCACATGTACAAGCCTGTCTGAAGTTTGCCAGTGAACATCTGAATGATTCAGAGGAGAACTGGGTGAAAGTGTTGTGGTCAGATGAAACCAAAATCAAGCTGTTTGGCATCAACTCAACTTGCTGTGTATGGAGGAGGAGGAATGCTGCCTATGACCCCAAGAACACCATCCCCACCATCAAACATGGAGGTGAAAACATTTAATTTGGGGATGTGTTTCTGCTAAGGGGACAGGACAATTCCACTGCGTCAAAAGGACAATGGACAGGCCATGTACCATCAAATCTTGGGTGAGAACCTCCTTACCTCAGCCAGGGCATTGAAAATGGGTAATGGATGAATATTCCAGCATGAATATGTCCCTAAACAGACAGCCAAGGCAACAAAGGAGTGACTCAGGAAGAATCAATCAATCAAATCATATTTATTTTATAAAGTCCTTTTTACATCAGCGGTTGTCACAAAGTGCTTTCACAAAACACCCGGCCTAAAACCCCAGGGAGCAAACAACAATAGTGATGAACTTCAGTGGCCAGGAAAAACTCCCTAAGAGAGACGCAATTTGGGAAGAAACCTAGAGAGGAACCAGGCTCCGAGGGTTGAGCTCTTCTGGCTGTGTCGGGTGAACATATTAAGAGTCAAAATGTGCATAGTTCAATGCATGTGGGCTAAGCCCAGAGTCTATTTAAACCTAGTCCAGATCAGAGGCATAATCAGATGGACAGACAGGGGGAGGGGGGGTGTCAGTCGAGTGACATCTGAAATCGTCAGGTATCGTCTTGATCTGCAACACAACCAGGAGGACTTTGGACAGGGACCACAATGAGTCAAGCCTGGTACTCCGCAGGTGTGGGTTAAGACCTCATGTCCTTCTAAGTTTAAAACGACAGAAAACAGGGACCATTTTGAAAATGCATTCTTTAGATCTACAGGGATTTATAGTGGAGAAAAATAACTGACCCTACACCCCCAGCACAATAAGATTTTTGAGAGGAATGGGAGGTTTGATATTGGCCTATAGTTGTTTTAAGTGTCTGGATGCAGATTGGATTTTTTTAAAAGAGGCTTAATTTCAACTATTTTTTGTGAGTTTGGTACACATCCAGAGGAAAGGGAGCAATTTATTATTTTCAACATTGGCTGACCTAGCACCGAAAAAAGTTCCTTTTTAGTTGGAATTTGGTTTAGTTGAAAATTTGAGGGTTTAGAACTCATTACAAATTCAGTGAATGTGTCGAGCGATACGGGATCAAAAAGTTCCAGTGTCCCCATTGTCACCTGGTTAGGCAGGTTCTGGGCATTTTCAGGACAACTGAGATTTTGGGGACTGTAATTATTTGAGGAGTCAGTTATTTGTTTTCTAATGGTGATGATATTTTTATCAAAAAAGTTAATGTATTCATTACAGCTAAAGTGAAGACCCACTTGACTTGTTGAGCGTTGCTATTTTCTCTGTACCAGGGAGCAAGTTTCTTGTTGCGTAATTATTTTGTTTAAAGTGGTGCAACCGTATCTAAAGAATTTCACAGTGTTGAGTTAAGATCCTGGATTAGATGGTTTGCGGATTTATTTTCTTTGTCACTGATGAGCAAGCTTGGAAGAATGTCAAGAAATCTATTTGTATTCCGATAATAAAATTGCGGAGCAAGTGGACTTCTTGTTTTTATGGTAAATGTAATAAATCAGTGATCTGATATTCCAGGATTTACGGGGGAAATTATTAGATCTAAAATATCAATTTCTGTTGACAGGACTACATCTGAGGTGTGATTGTCGCTGTGCGTTGGACCGGAGACATGTTGGATAAAACCCATTGATTCAAAGGCTTTCTGAAGAGGGACATTTGACTTTTCCATATGAATATTGAAATGGCCAAAAATTAGAATCCTATCTGCCATTGTCACGTCCTGGCTATGCCCCTAGCCATCTTCGCACTGGCTGGGGCCATAGTCAGGACGTGGCCAATAGAGGTGCCTCTAGCCACCTCTATGCACTTGGGTCTCCCCAATTGGAGGCAGGTGTTGTGTATTGCCTCCAATTGGGGAACCTATTTATGTTGAAGGTTTGCCCACAGTAGTGTGGTTTATTTTGGTTAGCAGCCGAAGGCTACAATACTCAGTCATAAGTTTGCTTTAAGTTTGTTTGTTTCGTTTGAACTTTATTAAAGAATGGATTACTCATACCTCAACCGGTTTGCCTCTGCCAATCTGTCCAAACCCCAGACTTATGACAGCCATGACTACAAGATTAGAAAATAATTCTTGAAACTCATTGGCGAACATTGTATATGGCCCGGACAGCCTGTAAATAGTGGCTATGTAAAATGGTTACATTTCATGTGCAAAACTTCACAAGAATGAAAACCAGTGATGTGTTTAAGAGTAAATTTATATTTACTGTCATAGATATTAGCATCACCCCCTCCTTTTCGGGATGCACAGGGGATATGATCACTAATCTAGCCACGAGGATAGGCCTCATTTAGGGCAGTAAATTCATCAGGCTTCAGCCATGTTTCACATAATCCAATAACATCAAGTTTATGACCAGAGATAAATTAATTTACTGCAATTGCCTTTGGAGCAAGGGACCTAACATTTTGGAGTCCCATTTTGAGATGCGAGTTAATATAATAATTTTTATTTGTGACCGAGGTAGAGGAAGGTTTTATCTTAATAAGGTTGCTTTTCTTGTTTAATGTTTCTCAGCCTGGAACGAGTCACAGTCGCAATAGAAAACGCTGTACTAACTACTCTGGCTATGCTATCGGCACACTCCACTATGCTAGCTGGCTGGCTAACAGCCTGCAACCTTTCCTGCACCCTATCTCATGGTGAGGCTATAGGAGTGAGACTCCTGTCAATGTTCCTAGATAATAGAAGAGCACCACTCCAGCTAGGATGAAGTCTGTCGCTCTTCAGCAGATCAGGCCTGACCCTATTTCTGGGCGAGGCACATGAAGGTCCTATGGACAGTCTGTGGAGGGAGCTGAAAGTTTGAGTTGCCAAACTTCAGCCTCGAAACCTTAATGACTTAGAAAAGATTTGAAAAGTGGAGTGGGACAAAATCCCTCCTGAGATGTGTGCAAACCTGGTCGCCAACTACTGGAAAGGTCTGACCTCTGTGATTGCCATCAAGGGTTTTGCCACCAAGTACTAAATCATGTTTTGCAGAGGGGTAAAATCAATCTATACATTTTTTTACATGCGTTTATCTGGATTTTTTTTGTTGTTATTCTGTCTCTCACTGTTAAAAAATACCTCCAATTAAGGTTATAGACAGATCATTTCTTTGTCAGTGGGCAAACGTACAAAATCAGCAGGGGATCAAATACATATTTCCCTCACTGTATGTAGCCCTCAGTTCCACTGGTTAATTATTTGGCATTGTTTTCTGCTTGTTTTCATATCTTGTCTTACAGGTACTTTGTATCCTATTATATATTTGTAATGCCAGTAAACATTTGCTTGCCCACAATTGGTTCCAAAAACTAATGCAACCTTAGTGCATAGTGTTTGCTTACAAACACTATAACATTGTAAGGCGAAAAATATACTTCGCTGCTGTATCTGGCACCAAGACATTAGCAGCAGATCCTTTAAGTTGCAAGGTGAGGCCTCTATCGATCAGACATGTTTGTCCAGCATATCCCACCGATGCTTGATTGGATTGAGATCTGGGGAATTTGGAGGCCAAGTCAGCAATTTGAACTTGTTGTTGTCTTTCTCAAACCATTCCTGAACCATTTTTGCTCTGTGGCATCTTTCAAGCTGAAAGAGGCCAACGCCATCAGGAAATACCGTTGCTATGGAAGAGTCTGCATGGTCTGCAACAATGCTCAGGTAGGCGGTACATATAACGTCCACATGACTGGCAGGACCCAAGTTTTCTCAGCAGAACCCAAAACGTCACACTGCCTCTGCCGGCTTACCTCCTTCCCATAGTGCATCCTGGAGCCATGTGTTCTCCAGTACAGCGACACATGCAGGCCATCCATTTGATGTAAAAGAAAATGTGATTCATCAGACCAGGCCACCTCCTTCCATTGCTCTGTGGTCTAATTCTGATGCTCACATGCCCATTGTAGGTACTTTTGGCAGTGGGCAAAGATCAGCATGGGCACATCTGCAGCTACACAACCCCATACGAAACAAACTTTGTTGCATTGTGTGTTCTAACACCTTTCTATCAACATCAACTTTTCCTGCTAGTTGAGCTACAGAAGCTCATATGTTGGATCTCAGATCTTTACGCTTGCCCATTTTTTCTATTTCTAAAACAACTTTGAGGACAGAAAGTTCACTTGCTGCCTAATATATCCCACCCACTGACAGGTACCATCATAACAAGATTATTAGTGTTATTTACTTCACCTGACAATGGTCATATTGTTATGGCAGATTGGTGTATATAGTAAATACTATATTGTGTAGTGTTTTAATGAGTAATGTTACATGCAATAGTACACGTATATTGCTCAGATTAATACAAAGGTTAGGACACACCTACTTGTTTAAGGTTTGGTTTCACAATTTTTCACATTGTAGAATAATAGTAAATACCTAAAAACTACTGTATGAAATAACATATGGAGACTTGTAAAAAAAGTGTTGAACAGATTCTTTAAAGTTGCCACCCTCTGCCTTGATGACAGCTTTGCACACACAGTTACTCTAGGTAGTCACCTAGAACAATACATTTGTATTAACAAGTGTGCCTTGATAAATGTGCATTATTTCCATGTGTTTGAACCAGAGAAGGGTAAGTAGAAGGGGTGAGGATTAGAAAAATAATGCCATTCATATTATCACCACATTTCTCCATTCCTCACTTCCCCCTCAAATCAAAAAGGGGAGTGAAGGGAAATGCTTTTTGTGTTGAAAACATTTAAGAGGTAAGTTGCGAGTGGTTAGGAAATCTGGGGACGAAATGTTGAAAAGTAAATAAATAATAGAACACATTATTAAAGATGATATCAAAAGTATACTGTGCAAGTTATGTATTAGAATTTAGAGAGGTTAATACGAAATAACCATAACCTGGAGGGCAATTGTATTTTAATAAAAGTTTTTTTCAGTGGATGTTGAAACAATAACGTTCTATATTTTAGTGTATGTCCAATCTTATGAAAAGCAATTCATGTTTGGACAGGTTACTCAAATTGTTATTCAAGGTACTATGAATTAGAGTTCTTTGAAATCCCTTTTTTAGATGTTTTTCCTAAAAGGACAATAACAGGTTTCTCCACATTTTAAAAAGAGATAACGCTGCACGAGTTGATTGATTTGATTTTGAATCATTGATGTTCTACTTTAGTACACTAAATAGTATTTGAATAGTTTTTGGGCCAGCATGTTGAAATTCAACATATTTTGTAGAAAGTGTGTCTGTGTTTAAAGTGTATTATAGTGCTGATGATAACTGACACATTTAGAAAGTGAAAGAGAAAAGAAAGTGTTCAAACTAGTCCAGACAGTCCTGTGAAAACCTTTAGTTGCCCAGTCTATTCATGTAGATGCAATGGCAATTTCACCATTGTAGTTAAGTTTACTTTTTAACCAAATACAGAAACCCTGGTTACTAGTTGATTACTTTCTCGAAATCCAAATGTGTTTTCAGGATAGATTTAACCTCGCAAAATGTTGACAACTTATATTGAAGACAAAAATATTGATTCCATCTTTTAGTGTCACTTTAATCTCTCACTTTAATTTTATGAATGTATTGTTGACCCGCTATAATTACAGTGGACACCATATTAAATTTACCTATGATAAAAGTAGTTTTTACACTTAAAATTGACATTTTGAAATACTGAGTCAGCCTGTGGTTTAGGATATCAAAAGGTAATTTAGACTTCACTTTTAAGGTGATTTAGTCATCCATTGATTAATATCTGTGTGTCATTTTTTATGATAGTTTTTATCAGCTTTTGGTGTTTTACCTGGTTTTGTAGATTTATTGTTTGTACAAAGTCTGATTTCTTCAAGTATATCTTACATACATGAGCCCCAAAAAATTCATACCCTTTCTAAATGTGTATAGTGAAAATGACATAAACAAGTGACAAAACATGGTAAGACATTGTGCTGGAGACACAAATTTGAAACTTTACTATTCTTGGTTTTAGCAATGACTTGCAGTTGACTAGTAACTGACTAGAGAACTACTGCTGTTCAGCTGTTCTCAATTTACAAGTGATTAGAATTCTCTCTCATGATAGAAAAAATAAGACAATTTCAAATGGTATAGAAACCAACATTTTATCAAAAACTGTCAACAATTTCAAAGGGTATGAATAATGCTGGACATGGCATTTTTCATTCAAATGTGAAATAGCAAAAACAGTTACATTATTCATTTGTATCTCCAGCACAATGGCTAGCCATGTACTGTCACTTCTTTATTTCCAGCCAAAAGAAACCTATTTGTCAAATTCACTAGAGCGCCAAATTTTGCATTGTTATGAATACTTTTGGGCTTAAATCTATTACTTATCAAGCCAAACATTCCAATGACATACCAAGTGAGTTGTAAATTTTATTTCTTCAATATTAATTTAGTTTGAACTTACTCAGTGCAGTTGAACCCCTGAGGGTTTGTCTCAGGAAAAGTATTCACTCTCGAGTGACAGGATTGTAGTACCCCAATTAGGATGTCCCCTGGAGCCGTAGCTCCACAAATAGATTTGGAGAAATCGCAGCAGGTTCCCAGACCCAACAAAACAAACAATCCCAGGACATGCTGATACACAGAATTGAGCATGGCGCAAAGAAAAGGAGTGTGGCTGACTGAACAAATCAGTGCAACTCCCTTGTTTATGTTATTGTAGAAATGACTTCCAAGCAATAAGTCACATGGAACTGTAGTTGTGTGAAAATTCCATTCCAGGTATGCACGCAGATTTCTAAGCAGAAGACTGCTTATGTCATTAGTAAACTCTACAGTTGTTGGATCCTATTTTTACTCTTTTTTTGCCAAGGTTTTAACATGTAGAATGAATGCCAATCAATATAATGTATTATTCTCAGGTGGATATTAAATATTAATTCTGGTCTGGACACTTGTTTCCCATAAATTAAGGCATTTTAAGACTTTGAGACAAATACAGCTGTGCTCAGAAGTTTGCCTACCCTGGCAAAAATACTGAACTTTTGGCATTGATTTAGAAAATATGACTGATCATGCAAAAAGCATGTATTTTATATAAGGAGAGTTTGAATATGAAGCCATTTATTATCACATCGTTGTTTGGCTCCTGTTTAAATCATTATGATATCAGAAATTACCAGAATGGCCCTGATAAAAAGTTTGCATACCCTTAAATGTTTGGCCTTGTTACAGACACACATGGTGGCACACACAGGTGAAAATGGCAATTAAAAGTGAATTTCTTACACCTGTGGCTTTACAAATTGCAATTAGTGTCTGTGTATAAATAGTCAATGAGTTTGTTAGCTCTTATGTGGATGCACAGAGTTGGCTTAAAGAACTGTCAAAACACCTGCGTAACAAGGTAAGGGAACTTTATAAAGATGGAAAAAGATATCCAAAACCCTTGCAAATGCCAGTCAGTCCTGTTCAATAATATATAAAGAAATGGAACATTTGGGGATATCTTGATACCAAACCAAAAAAGATTTTAGCCTAAACTTCCAGAAGAATTGTTGGGAAACAAAGAAAAATCTACAGGTACATCTTTCCCTACTTGCATGCTGTGCAGCTTTATGTTCTGTCAGTGTATATTTGTTATATACTGTGCAGAATATATGAAATAAAATGTTTTGTTAGGCATTACAGCTTTTTGGCATAATTTTATTGCAAGCAAACACAAATAAAAACACTTTCAGCTAGATTCCCTGTAAGATTGTTAACATGAACTAGTTAAGATTAACGTTACATTTGCTGAGTAGCTAAGAAGTTGAATTTGTGATTGCAAATCTGTCATTGCCTTGGCACGAGTATTTGATACACTGCTGATTTTGCAGGTTTTCCTACTTACAATGTATGTAGAGGTCTTTTTATCATAGGTACACTTTAACTGTGAAAGACGGAATCTAAAACAAAAATCCAGAAAATCACATTGTATGATTTTTAAATAATTATTTTGCATAATAATTTTTTGTTGTCAAAAGGCTGTTACAACTTTATCTGGGGAATGTAATTACGTAGCAGCAACATTGTCAGCTACATTGTCACAACCGGAAAAGGTAAGGTTTTCTTGTTGGAACAACCATATAACTGTAACTAACTTTGTCAGTTGGTCAATGTCATAGCAATGTGGTATTTTTAAGGTTGTTGGTTGCTAATTGCGAACCCCAGGCATGATGTAGGCTACAAGACTAAATTAGAAAATAAAAAAATTGGAAAATTACTAGATTAGAAAAAGAAAGTATGATTAACATCAAATATTATAACATTTCTAAATATAAATAACTACTAATATAGGCTAACCACAGAAGAAGAGTACTCGTGAAAACTCACAGACATAACAAAATCAGAACATGAATCAGAATTCTCTTAAACTGTAGTAAAATGAAGGTGCTACAGCCAATGGTTATGTCTGCTGCGATACTGTAAACGTCTGACAACTATTTAGGAGTACAAATTATAACAAACATGAAATGGCGGGACACTCAAGCTGTGGCACATTTGCGCGTGCATTTCATCTTCATCCGCTTATCTGTTGTCGGGTCACGGGGGCAGTAGCTCCAGCAGGGGACCCCAAACTTCCCTTTCCCGAGCTACATTTGCCAGCTCTGACTGGGGGATCCCGAGGCGTTCCCAGGCCAGTGTCTAAATATAATCCTGGGCCAACCCCGAGGTCTCCTCCCAGCTGGAAGTGCCTGGAACACCTCTCTAGGGAGACGTCCTGGGGGCATCCTTACCAGATCCCCACCTATGGTGGCTCCTTTCGATGCTGTAATACATTTCTGCTACATCCTGAGCAGGTAAGGAAGATTGACAATTATGTGGTCATTAATTTCTTTCAGATAATTTTGGAGTTCTATTTTGTGATGCTTTGCCCATAGGGGCTTTGCTCTCGAACAGGCGCGGAGTTGTTCAACCTCTTCCTCCTCGTAGGATGAGGTCGACCCCAGGAAGGAGAGGAGCGTTGACCTCTGGTGATGAAGGAGCAATTCTTCTCTGCCATGTCTGTTGCTGCACGGTGCCTGGGCAATCCGATGCCTGTGCCTGGGGGGGTGACCTCTTTGAGGCTACCTGCTGGACACGGGCAACTCGCTCGACACCGAACAAGGCACCGGAGGTCCCGTCTCTGCGCTAATACGCAGAGGAGGCGTGGGGGGCCCCATTCATGACTTGGGGCAGGGGACTACACTGTGAGAAGAGAAGACTGGAGACGCTGAGCAAAGGCATGGAAGGACTGGGTCTCTGCCAGCCTGGCGGATATTCAGTACGTTTTGTCGGTGCAGTCCCTTGCGGCCTGCAAGAACAGGGGCCTCCTGGAGGGGGCTGTGGCCAGGATGACGGAGGGTCGCACCTCGCGTCTCCGGCAGAGGCGAGCGAGGTAGTGAGGGCTTCAGCAGCTATCCTCAAGCTCACGCAGGCCAACTCTCTCTCAGCCAGTTGGGTGATGGCTACATCAGTGGTGCAGGTCAGACACCTGTGGCTGACGCCTACATCCCTGAAGGAGCCTGAGAATGTTCCCTTCCTCATGCTCCATTGCAGAAGGATGCGCTCTTTGGAGCCTCGGTCACAGAGGCCCTGGTTTGCTAGAAGAAGAAGAGTGAGATGTATCCGGCTGGGTTCCCTGTTGCCGGTTCCTGCTTCGTCCTCGGCGCCGGCTGCCCCCCCTGATGCTTCGGGGTCACAGAAACCTTTTGGGGCAGGTCAAATGCCGGGCCAGGTCGATGGGCGAATCGGAACTGGATGCTGCTCGACCTGTACAGCGTGAAGTGAAGGAACTCGGACTGAGGGTTTGGTCACCAACTCCATGAGTCCATGGCGTCCCCTACTGCCGCCACAGAGGAGGCTGGTGGGTGTGGGAGCCCGGGCAGGGTTCAGTGCCCTACTTAGGCATCAGGCCAGCTGTACTCGACTTCGCCACCTGCTGGAGCCTCTATCCCCCTTTTTATAGCTTTAACCAATAGGGAGATAGATAGCTCGGCTCAGGTGGCGCATGTGTCTTCCTCTTCCTTTCATGTTGGCCTCGCTGTGGGTGCCATGGCTGTTTGCAGACAGCCCTCCCACGGCGGTCGGGGCTACGGAAGCATACAATGAATGGCTAACCACAGCTCCTCAGCTGACTGAGGAGGTACCAGATGGGTTGGTGCCATGTGTTAGTTCGTTTTGGGACTGTGTGTCAGGGCGCAAACATACGTGCCAGTGGTTGAGCGGGATGGAAGCGGCTCCGTGGCGAGGTTGGTATCCCGTGCCTGAGACGTCCAGTTAGGCACTTGTGTCTTTGGTGAGCTGGGTGACCAACAGGGAGTACATCTTGGGCTCGCTCGCATTGCCCTGAACCAATAGGAACAAAGCCCCTATGGGCAAAGCATCACGTAATAGTAAGATCGTTAGCAAACCGGTACATAAGTATTTACCTCGTCTGTATGTCGTGTAATTATGCTTTTGCGATGTGCTGAGGAGGTAAGGAAAGTTACAAATATTGTGGTCATGCAATTACCTGTAATGGCATTACCAATCCACTACCAATCCATAACGTCACGGTTGGTTGTGGTTACATAACGTGTTAGTTGGGCAATAACTCACCAGATACTTAACCTCTGTTGGCCCAGCTGGTGTTTACAGTGGCTTAGCCCAAAGAAGACTACAGACCCTGGGTTGAAGAAGAGGCTCAGATAACTGCTACGTTTATGATGGCTACCATTGGGTTTAGGAAGATACCCATGGAAATCAAGACGAAGGTTGTTTTAGATGTAGTGTTCCCGCAAGATTAGAGACAGTTCCAGCTACCTCTCTAGCCTTGCCATGAGCAACCCAACGGGAGCATGCAGGAATGCTGAACCGCCCGAGGGAGGGATGCTGACAGTCAGAAGAGTCAGACCAGAGAATGTCAGCTGGTAAGATCTTTTACACATTGCTGGATTTTCTCTTACGTGTTTAGAGGATACAGGAGTTACATCTTTAGTAAAGATTTAGTAAACTACACTGAACAAAATTATAAACGCAACACTTATGTTATTGCCCCCATTTATAATGAGCTGATCTCAAAGATCTAAGACTTTCTCCATGTACACAAAAGGCCTATATCTCCCAAATATTGTTCACAAATCTTTCTAAATCTGTGTAAGTGAGCACTTCTCCTTTGCCAAGATAATCCATCCACCTCACAGGTGTGGCTTATCAAGATGCTGATCAGGCAGCATTGGTATTGCACAGATGTGCCTTAGGCTGGCCACAATAAAAGGCCAATTGGAAATTTGCAGTTCCATCACACAGAACAATGTCACAGATTTCGTATGTTTTGAGAGAGCGTGCAATTGGCATAATGACCACCTGAAATGACTTCCTTTGACCAATGTTTTTAATTAAAAAAATACTTTGCTGTACTATGTTATAGTTCTTTGTTATGAAAATGTGTGGTCTTGGGGTTACAACAAAAGTAATGATCTAGAAGGTTCCAGACATTAACATTAGTGTCAAGATATCAACAAGGTCATGTTGTTGGAGTACTGTTTCCTTGCAGTCTAGGTCCTAAGGAGTAAACTGTTAAAGGATTGGTATCATGTGAATGGATTGTTATGGATATTCTTCAACTGATGTATACTTAGTCATATACATGTATAAATGTGTTACTAGTTAAATATACCGTGTCCCTATGTTTAGATAAGAAAGGGAATGTAGGAGAGGGGGATCTGGGGTTTATAGTCATTATTGACTAGTATCAGCCGATTATGGGGTTACTCGTAAATCTGCCCATCTGTATAACCCATCAGTCTATCTATTGTCTGTCCGGATGCTGTAAGTCCTCTTCAAAGGTTACCATGTGATGGGGGGGTAAGAGACTCCTTAGAGGGTTATTCTGTAAGCTTTTGTCGTGTCTCTCTATTTGCAAATATATATTAAACTAGTCATTGTGTCAAGATAATTTTGTCTGTTTTCACTTCCAATGGAGTTCCCATCGATGAAATTGTCATCACAGCCCTGTCCTGTGTTACCTTTGGATGAGGCAATAATGTCTCTGGATCACCCTTTTTCAGCCCCTAGTTTACACTGCTCTATTATTGTGCTGGAGGACTAGGGGCAGTCCATTCTACATTGCATTTGTTTATGTAATGGGATACAAGGGTCAGTCTAAAACATAGGCTGATAAATCCATCTGAATCCAAGGAATGCTTAAATTTTCCTGGTGTTCTGTTTGACCATAGGAAAAGCTTTGGAACCCGATTGACTCATACCTGTCCCTGTCCATAAAATTCCTGTTTGTGTTGCAGATCTGGATTCTGTTTAAAGACTGTGGACCCAGCCTACTTGCTCGTCATCTGAACATGCAAAAACATTGATGTGGCCCAAAAGGTACTCCTATAATCTACGTACAGCACAGCCAGAAGAAGACAAGCCAGACCTCCGAGTCTGGTTCCTCTCCAAGTTTTAACCCTACAAGATTCCCTACTCTTTGGGGTTTCAGACTGGGTATTCGTAAATGTGCTTTTACACCTGCTAATTTAAAAAGGGCTTTAACATACATGTGATTAATGGTTGATGGTATCCGTCCCAGTCTCACAGGAGAACAGTAGTCAAAGCACTTTTCTGCCCTGTGACTCCAATGGTGAAACCAGCCTGCCCTTGAGTCAGGGTAATTTTGTGAAAACCCTTTCAAACCCTTTAAAAGAAAACATATTATCCAACCTATTAAAATGTTTTTTTTAATGTCACATAATTCTGTCTATTGTATAAACCATCAACACTGTTTCAGAAAAAAATATTATTTTGTTTCAACTTACTTAGTGCAGTTGAACCTCTGAGGGTCTAGCTTTTGGTCTTGTTTCTCCACACTTGAGTGACAGGATTGCAGTACTCCGATCAGGATGTCCCCCGGAGCTGTAGCACCACAGATGGATTCAGAATAATGGCAGCATGACCCTAGACCCAACACTGCTAACACTCCCAGGGCACACTGATACACACTAGAGACCATACTGCACAGATGATAAGGTCTGTAAGACTTTCTGAATTCATCAGGGCAACTCCCTTTTTTATGTAGTCTTTGCAATGACCTCTAAGGTATGGCGTATCACAATCTACCAATGTCGCGTGCAAAAGAAAAGAGAAAATTAGAAATGTGTCTGGTAACTCCGAACAGCAGATTGCTTCAATGATTAGTATTCACATGTAGGATCTTAATTTGACCTATTTGTCATAACATTATAAATAGTGGACTTTTTGTGGCAATATATTTTTAAACCCTGTAAACTGTATGCACTACAGATTAACATTTGTGTAAGACTTCTCTTGCAAAGTTCCTAGATATATCCAATTACTTTGTTTATTATAGGTGGGAAAAAAGATGATTAAGTTATGAAAGTCAAAATATTCTGTTACACTACATAAACTGCTCTTGGTCACACCTTTTCCCACAGTGTTGACCTAAATAATGCTGCTGTACATAAAGAGTTGGCAGTCTGGTCAAGGTATCAAGTTCAGAAACTATAGTCTAGGTAGTAGGCTGAAAGCTTGTTCCATATCTTTTTGTAACATAAAGATTCTGTTTATGTCAAAAAATATAGCTCATTCATTATTCTCATTCTTTTGTTTTGTTGACATTATTTTACACCTTTCAGGGCACGTTTTGACTCTCCAAACCAAGTAATTCAAGCCTTCAACAGTATTTGTAATAGGCCCCTTTAGATGGGTTTATATTTGAATTATAGTTGTTCGTAGTTACGCTTTCCCTGAGTCAGTGGTATTCCTAACATACAAGCAACTAGAGTAGGGTCTGCAAGTCTGCTGCTAAACACTGCCTCTGTGTGTTCTGAGGATTGTCTTCCTCTGTTCTGCGTTTTAGACAGCTCAGCAATATGTTAGTGTTGACCAACCAGCTGCATCACAAATATCTGCCCATTTGTAAACGCTTCCAACAATTAGGAGTAAAACGCCCTCATAAGTCAGAACTTTAACCCAATATTCGATGGATAAAATCCAAAGTGCTGGAATTGAGGGTTTTCCACATTTTCAAGAGAATCTACATCTCTACAAAATTGCAAGAAAAGACATCCAAGTATTTTGTTAAAACACAGGAATACCAGGAACAGTGTAAGAGGTTCCCCCCAGGGACCAGTTCGCCCCATTTCCAGCCCTCACCAGTACCAGAAGTCACTCTTATTGTTGAAATCACTCAGATCCTTATATTGACCATTTTTCCTGCATCTAACACATCAACTGCCTAATATATCCCACCCACTGACAGGTGTCATGCTAATGAGACTATCAGTGTAATTCACTTGTCAGTGTTCATAATGTTTTGGCTGATCGGTATATGTATTTATGTAGATTTAAAATAACAGTAGTGCAAAAAACAATAACATTATACAAGAATAGAATAGCACATTGTTAGATTGGATGGCCAGAAATAAAAACAGTCATAGATTTTGACTTGGGAGTTTTTTATTGTAAAGAATGCATGTGGCTCTCTCTGCTGTCATTTACTATTCACTATCTACAGCTTTTTCCATCTAAGAATGATGGAGGACCTTCCAGGTTGCAGAATGTTTTTGGTACCCTTACCCAGATCTGTGCCAGATCTGTCCTGTCTCTGGTTTGGTTTTTGCATCGACAGGTCGACTGTGGGACCTTATAGATAAAGATGTAAGGCTGTAATATATCAAAATGTGGAAACATTTTAAAGAGCTAAATTCTCTCCAAAGGCAATGTAAATCAGCAAATAATGTGTTTGATTTTGAAACAAAGAATAAATACAATTATCAAAAATTATCAAAAGGTAGAAGTGAACCAGGCCTGTTCTACCATTAATGTTGTTTGGAGTTTTTCGCATCACATTTGACATTTTTTATAATCCATTATCCATCCTTTTCTAACAATAACGGAGAGATAGTCTAGCTATCATCTCAGGTCCTGGCTGGGGGCCTCTAGGGATCTCTATGCGCCTTGGGGCCACAGTCAGGACCTGACCGCAGGTCCCTGCGTTACTGTTTTTGGTTTTCCCCAATTAGAGACTGCTGTGTTTTGTTGTCTCTAATTGGGGCCCAATTTAAGTTGTTCTGCTTGCCTTTCAGTTTGTCATCACTAGCTGTCGGTGTTGCTGTTTCTACCTTTGTTAATTTTCTGAAATAAGAACATTAAAAGGATGTCCTTCAGCTCTGCGCCTTGTGTCCTGGCTCTGAACCATGACATAACTGTCTGTTTAGATCAAACCTTTGACACTCATTTTAACTTGTCCAACCTCAGTTCAGACAATCAGGGTATCAGGCTAGCCGAACTTGTGTGAGAGCCAGACATTTCCCACTGATTGTGCAAATGTTTAAAATAAAGAAAGATATTTGTTTCTGGACATTTTGAGCCTGTAATCAAACCCACAAATGCTGATGCTGAAGATTCTGAAGTAGTCCAAAGTGTTTTATTGTTTCTTAAATCAGCACAACAGTTTTCAGCTGTGCTGACAGAATTGTAAAAGGGTCTTCTAATGATCACATAGTCTTTTAAAATGATCAACTTGTATTAACAAATAAAACTTGACAATTGGAGTGAGGGTTGATGATAATGGGCTTCTGTTGATATTCCTTTGAAAATCAGCCATTTGCAGCTACAGTAATCATGCACAACATTAACAATGTCGATGCTGTTTTTCTGATTAATTCAACATTTAACAAGGAAGCAATAGTGTTTCCTGATGGAATGTTTACCTCAAATTCAAACCTGTCCATCCAGTGCCTGCACCTAACAAATGCAATTATCTTTGTTATGTTGCAATAGTACATTTTTACATGCAAAGGTCAGGGGGAGGCACATACTGCATCTTAGTTACAAAAGTGCCCAGTCCATAAATGCCAGTACATGCCAGTCTAACCAGGAAATAACAACCAAGAGCTGTTTCCTTTTCACATGCTTTTATGTAAATTCACTGAACTACATCGCATTCATTAAGGTATTCTGACCCACCTTTTCCTCATTGTTGTTTTGCATTAGCGGAGCTGGCCAAGAAGAACAAATGTCTCTTACTCAGTGAGTGACTGACTACCAGTTGTTAAATAGTGTAGTGGTATAGTCATCACAAATGAAAGAAAAAATAATCTTGTGGTGCCATGAAATGAAATGCCAGAAACAATTGATGTATTACGATTTGTTCGGAATAGACAAACATTTGCAGATTCTCTTGTCTTTTCACTTGACGGAAAAGTCGGTTATTATAACCAATATTGATAGGCATTGTCAGTTTCCGTCCATTTGAGATCCATGAACAAAATTAATGCATCCAGAAGTCAGGGGAGGGCCATCTTTATTCAGCATGAGACAACAATGTTAACCTTCCATAGTTATTTCCTTTTCCTCTCCAATGAATACAAAGTGAACACTGTCTCTTATGTCACATCGGCGGCGGACACATGGTCATAACCAGCCATTACACAGTCAAATACCCTCCAGAAAGAAAGGTTCATCCTACAAAATCCCCTTTTTCAATGTTCCAACCTATGGTCAATGGTCATATCCATCCTGTGACAGTCACATATGCAACTCCTAGCAGGAGGTTTGGACAAGATGTGTGGGGCCCATCAGTAACAGGCAACACATCCTATCTATTGGCCTTTGTTCAAGAGTTAGTCAGCACATCTATGTTGTGTTAAGTTTCTCAAGCCTATGTCCTCTCAGTCCCCCCTTCAACCGTGTAACAATTAATCATTACATGTTGATAAAACTATAGAAATAAAAGTACAATCCAATTCCTAATGAACTGAAAAGGTCTAAAGAAAAAACAATAAAGAAAAATTATAAATATATATATATATATATTTGGCCTATGAGGCTTTATTTTCCTTAAATGAATAAAAACAAGATGCTTGCCCTGACACATAGCACTTTATGGCATTGCAATCGTAGTGACCATTGTGATCGATCTACCATACAAATCCAGTCCCAGGCTATTATCAGTCTAACCCGTGTCCAACAGAAACTGACCTAACATGGCATATTAATGAAATACATAATTAATTCACAATAAACCCTGTAAACAATCGAAGTCCCCCCTCGTCCATATCGTGAGTCATGCATCAACATCATACTAACAAACCAACATATCCTGAACGTAACACAACACTCAACTCCAATGAATGTACTAGTGACAGTTTCTACCTTTGAAAAGGAATATGGCACTATTAAACATAACAGGATAGCTATTGTAATCATTACTATTAATCAACTTCATAAAAAAACAAGTATCATTGACCAATGTTAAGGTAGTGATCATATGCAGTCCTCTATCTGTCTTGTGAAGAATGAACATACATACAAGATCACAATGCCAGTCAATTTAGGAATACTTTTTATTGTTAGGAATGAAACTCGATTCCCATCAAATGTCCTGTAGTTCTAGTCTTCCGTCTTCTCTGTCTTGTATCATTGATGTAAAGTTCCAATATCAGTTATTACTGTCAGTGTGAGGTGGAGCCAGCAAATTGCCTGATTGTCCTAACATGTCAGTGTAGGTGTGTAAAGGAACAGTGAGTTTCCGACACTTCACTAATTCAAGATAACACCACAACAGTGTCTTCCACTGTGTTGGGACCATGTGAACTTTCCGGTCAACTGTCCTGTGGTACTCTAACCTGTAGTACGTGGAGTCCTTCAGGTGGATTCCGGTGGATTCTCCTTTCATCTTGCTGTTGATGATTCATCTAGAAATCGAGTGTGAAAGCTAGTGATCTCACCCTGGCATCGTTCTGCCATGTGAGTGGTCAGGAAGATTTGGAACAGATTCTACCAGTGTTGTTATTGAAACCCTTCTTGAACATGTTGCTGATACTCACACACTGAGTTGTCTGTGTCCAGTCAGTGATGTGATGCATCATCAGAAGAGGGGTTGTGATGTCCCAATCTGTTGAAAGTATAACTGCAAAACAATGAATAGTGGGGCATTCAACAGTCCATCAGATTTTGCTGGCGGAATCATACACTGGGTATGGTTCCGCCAGCAATGAAAACAGTAGATCAGTCCTGAAAACTTGTGGATTTCAGAAGTTCCATCATCAAACTGAAATGTCCACCCTTTTCAGTGTCCATAAAAGCCTATGTCAATTTTCCTTTTCCATCCAGAACTGGCTTGGTTGATATTTCATTCAATGTGCTATATTTTTGCCCGAAAGCACATGGCAGTGGAATGAGATTTCATTGTCTGATCAGTCTTTGCTTGGCCAAATCAAAAATGGTTACATCCATGTTATTCCACCATTACATTTTATTGAAGCTCACGTCAAACAAATAGTTTGCAAATAAACAAATTCTAAGAATGGAAGATAAAACAGCAGATTCCAATACTCCGTTATAATTATGCAAACAGAAAAAGAAAGATTTTCATGTAACACTTTTTGTCAGTACCAATGTTTATATGCTTTGAGCCCTAAGCTCAACTCTTTTCAACCATAATCAGTTATCATATCATACATCCCCGTGCTTTCACTGAATTAGGTCAATGGAAATTGACCCCATGAGTAAAAGCAGAATCACGACGAATACGGCCACAGGAGGCACCATCCTGAACCTGCACTGGCCATCATTTCGGGATGGACCTGTAAAATAGAGAATTGGTAATAGGGATGTATCTGGAAACCATTCGATACGGAGTTCGTATCGAAGTACTGTATATTCATCAAAACAACAACGTGAAAATGTTAAAAACACAAACATTCCCTAATACATTCAAAAATATCAAATGCTCAACATGGTCACTTGTGCGAAGGAATTATAAACCATATAACCCATTGACACATTTGTCTTACAGAGCTAATCAGCTCTCAAAATTTTTTATTGGCTATTATGCATTTATAATATCCTGTAGTGTCTTTGCACATATCTAACTAAATTGGTTTGCCCACTAGGGGATAAGCTGCACATCTAAATTGTAGAAGAAAAACTCTGGGCTCTACTAGCTGACCTGAGTTCATGGATCCAAGAGCTCTGCTTGGTTTATATTCTTCAAACATTTTAGAAATGTATTCACGTCCTAAACCATTCAGAGATTTATCAACTAAAAGCAACACTTTAAAATCTATTCTGTAACTGACTGGAAGCCAATGCACGGATTTAAGAACCGGAGTGATGTGCTCTATCCTGGTTAACATTCTAGCAGCTGCATTCTGAATGAGCTACAGCTGTTTTTGGGGAGTCCAGTTAAGAGGCCATTACAATAGTCAACCCTTATAGACCAGATAAAATGGGCTTGTCTTGGTCTATTTGGGACACCAGGCTTTTGATTTTGGATATATTTTTCAGATGATAGTCTGCTGTTTTGGTGATCGATTCGTTATGACTGTGAAATTTAAGGTCTGAGTCTATCAGAACCCCAAGATTACGCACATGATCCCTGGTTTTAAGGGCCAGAGAATCCAGCTCTATACTAATGCTTGTTCTTTTATTTTTGTTGCCAAACACAAAGTTTAATCTTGGTTTAATTGTAGACAATTTTGGTTCATCCAGGTATAAATATTTGAGTATCATCGGCATAGCTGTGGTAGTTAATGTTGTTGTTCTGTAGAATTTGTCCCAAAGGTAGCATATAGAGATTGAACAGAAGGGGTCTGAGATCTGATCCCTGTGGAACTCCACATGACATAGCCACCCTATCAGATTCATGAGTACCAATGGGGACAAAGTAACTCCGGCCATCTAGATAAGATCTGACCCAATCAAGGATTGTCCCGGAGAGTCCGTACCCAAGTGTTCTATGATCTACAGTGTCAAATGCTGCACTGAGATCTCTACCTTTCACTGCAGTTGGTTTCAAACCCATAAATTCGTAAATTAAAGCTATTGAGTGAAAAATTTGTCTAACCTTCACTTAATGTTTGATTATCCAAAAACTGAATATGCTTATGTTAAGGAAATAACCACAGTTGAGACCAGTCTGAACACTCAATTTTAACCCTTAGTAATGAGCTAAGCTGATTTAATGGGAGAGCTTTTTGTTTTTAGTGTGTAAACATATGCTTTTCATTTCCATACAGTAACCTAACATTCTTGTGGATATCCCAAAACATTGATGAAAAATTATGACCAAACCAAAAACAGACATGAGCACCCAAGTAAGCCTATGTTACTCTTGCTACCCCAAGGCAGTGTGTGGAGAGATTGGCTGAAGCAAATCTCCCCCATGTGCTGCTCTATGAACGAAGGGTGAGAATTTTTGTCAGTCAACATTTTAGTATCTAACTTGTTCTATAAAACCCAAATATCTTCTTAATTATAAGAGGAACAGAAAAAACAAACAAATGAAAATAATCCTAATTAACCAAAGCCAATTAAGCATTTAAAATAAATTATTTAATTGTATTGTTGGATAAACCTGCTTTTGGCTGTTTTCACCCTTTTTGTCATAATTTCACAAGACTGTAATTTCAATGTTTTGTCTAAAACCAAATTATAACATATATTAGTACCAAATTCAGTGCACATGGAAAGCCATGTGTTTTACTTAACTTAAAAAAATAATTACCCTCTGTGTATTGTTTCCCTCTCAACAGTTATCCTATGACAAGGCATACAGAGAGAGAACACGTGTTCCAACTTGGTAGATACCCTTTGCAAACGCCTATGGGTGTTTTGGGTTCATATTCAGTCCTCATGGGACACAGCGTTTCTCTTTAACGTTAAAGACTATCACCATGTGGATTCTTCTCCCAATTCTAATATAAAGAGAGATAAAACACAATATTTTAACCTTTTGCAAGAAAACCAAGAGACTATTTTACATGATTAGAAAATCTAAAAATTTTACCAATTTCTAATTTATCACTAGGGTAAGATGTATTAGCAAACAGCTCTGCACGCAATATATGGTTACCATGCGGTGGGCCTGTTAAAGCCTACTCAAATTGTAGTGAGACCCTCCTTGAGGTCTTACGGTTTTAAACATTGTCATCAACACAATAAATGTTTGATTTAAAATGACATACTGAACATGGCAAAGCACAACAAAACAGACTGTTCCTTGAATTCCTATTAAAACATGTTCAAGCATGACAGAACAAAACAGGCTATTTTGAATGCCTATAAAAAAAAAGCTATATGTCCTAAGCCGGGGCGTAGTGGTGGAGAGGACAGACCAGGCGCAGACAGAGGATTGCAGTTGATTTCAATCTTTATTTGAAAAGAACACTGAGTACGCAAAAAAACAAACTGAATGAAAATCAAGGTTGATACAATAAATGAGACACTGACCACTGACCTGAAACAACTGTGACATGGAACAATGATTGACAACTGAGGGGAGCAGAGAAGAAACATTTAAACCCATACAAATTGCATAATTGGGACCTGGTGTGAGTAATGATTGAAGACAAGACAAATTAAGGGGACCGGGATGAGTTCATGACTGTTGGAGAGACAGGAAAAGCGGGAGATGACGGAGCAGTCCGTCACCTCACCGTCACACTATATGCCATCAAAGTGCTTTTTAAACTAATATTCAATTGGATGAGCCTGGTCATTATCAAGGGAAGTGATCAGATTTCCTTGATAAGTTCCAGCTCTACTCAATATTTCTCTGCGATACATTTTTGGAAACATATTTAAAACCCTTAATCGATGATTATATAAGCTCACGTCAGTTCCACGTATTGCCAGGAAATCCTCAGTTTTTGATTCCTGAATTACATGGGAGATCCTTCCTTGCTGCTGTTGTGGGCAGAATGTATGTGCATCCTGTTTTTTTCCTTCGATTCTTTTTGCGACATTCATTCTGCTAATGGCCAGGGATTCCAGAATATTGACATGGTCTTGGTTCTTTTTCAATGGGCTTCAAGTGTCTTTAGATGTTTTTCCTGCTTTCAACATTTCCAGTTCCTTGTTCAACTTTTCAATTCCTTTTTACAACTTGTCCAGTTCAGCCATTTGTTCAGCTGATGCCCAAACACATTTTTCTCCATCAAAGATCATTCAAGATCATCTTTGAGGAATCTGATAATAAAATCACCGACCAACATGTTTTTGTAATTGATCATTCTTTGAATTTCTTCCCATATTTTCTGTGTATCAGAAAATACAAAACATATTCTGGATCAATGACATATTTTTTAATTATCTCTTGGCGACAGTCATCAATTTTCAAGCAGTTTTTGTGGTCATCAGACAATGATTTAGCCATTTTTATGAATTACAACATCAGGTCAGCATTCCCTGTTTGTACAACTTTGTTACTCTCTTTTATTTCAATTGTACAAATATTATACACATGTCCCTTGATACTCTTCTGTCAATGACTTCCAGATGACTTGCGGAAGGTTTCATCACTGTAATAGTGGCCTATGAGGTCTTAGCTTCTTCTCTGGTATTTCATGGACTAACACTAAGAACACATCTTTCAGTGTCAAAAAAAGTCTTGGGTGTCCTTACTGCAGGATTCTACTAACTAAAAAAACTAGTTTGTTGAACATCTTGTTCCAGATGTGCTAATCTGGATACTCTTAATGATTTAACTTAGTTGTTCTGTTAGTGGTTTGACTCACCAATCAGAGTGCAAATCCATCCATCCGTAGTCACGGCACTATGCTTTTAGATTCTGTCCATTTGTGATCCATAAAAAAAAAGGGGGAGATACATTTATCTTCAGCATGAGGCTACGATGTTAACCATAGTTCTTTCATTTTCTCCAATAATGACACCGTTAACGCAGTCTTTAATGCCAAGGCATATGGGAGGTGGTCAATGTTCAAAACCAGCCATACCCTTGTATGGTATGTTCCAACCTATGGTCAATGAGCCTATCCATAGAGCCTATGACAGTCACAGGGGCAACTCCTTGCAGGAGGTATGGACAGGAAGTATGGACATGATGCGTGGGGCCCATCAGTAACAGGCAACAAGTCCTATCTATGGTCCTTTGTTCAGAGTTAGTCAGCAGATCTGCGTTGTGTTAAGTTTCTCATGCCCATTTCCTCTCAGAATCCACCTTAAATAGTCGCAATACTGTAAAACCATGAACAGCTTTTGTTGAGGTTTACTATAACATAGCTACTGATTATTGTTGCCAGCTAAGTTTTTGTCTATCCTGACCCAAAAAGCATGCACAGATGCTTACCTAAAAAATCCACCAGAAACAGTTGCAATATAACCAATAACCAGTTTTAATCTAGGTTTACAATAACATAGCTACTGAATGTTGTATGTAGCCAGCAACATTTTTGTCTATCCTGACCCAAAAAGCATGCACGGATGCGTACTTCGAAAATCTGCAATACTGTACAATTGTAAAGGCTTACTGTAATATAGTTTGTGCTACAAAACAGTTTTCATAAAACATAAGATGAGTACACAAACTCTATCTTGAAATTAAGTTAGCTAGCTTTAGTTATATGCATAGGTAAGCAAATTGTGTTTCTATCTAATAATGCGAACAACAACAATGTGAGCAGTGGACCTAGCCAGCCATCTAGCTAACAGTGTACACTGGTATTTTTTTAACTGAGGCTGTCTATGTGTTTTGGCCTTTTGTCCAAACGCAAATTGCATTTTAAGCAACTGAAAATGGATCTCTTTAAAAACCTGTTTCAAAGTGAAGATATTCAGAAACTCAGTTTTCAGTGTTTACAGGAAAAAATGAGATTTTAGCTTGTAACTTCGGTGTGCCTCTTTTACCTCAAGTTTGACATCAGAGTGTGCGCTGTTCTCTTTTGTTTACATGTGGGGATTTTGTGTTTTTGCGGAAGTAGCCAAAATAGTGCTGGTTTTGATCTTGCTAACAGGACTTTACATGTTTACCCAGATGTACAGTGACACTCCCACTGTGTTGAGGAACAGGAGCAAAGTAGTGGTATTCCAATGTTCTTGCATGTTTTTTTTTATACTTTGACACAGATCTGCCTACAACCAGCCAAAGAATGGAAGAAACAATCATGGATAAGCATGGAAATTGTACAGTTAGTGTTAACCAGCTAAACTTGCTTTACTAATGTCTGTGTTTCTCAGAACATATAGATCTCGCGATACATGGCCCCATCCATCCTCCCCTCAATACGGTGCAGTCGTCCTGTCCCCTTTGCAGAAAATCATCCCCAAAGAATGATGTTTCTACCTCCATGCTTCACGGTTGGGATGGTGTTCTTGGAGTTGTACTCATCCTTCTTCTTCCTCCTAACACGGCGAGTGGAGTTTGGACCAAATAGCTAAATTTCTGTCTCATCAGACCACATGACCTTCTCCCATTCCTCCTCTGGATCACCCAGATGTTCATTGGCAAACTTCAGACGGGCCTGGACGTGCGCTGGCTTGAGTAGGGGGACCTTGCATGCGCTGCAGGATTTTAATCAATGACAGCGTATTGTGTTACTAATGGTTTTCTTTGAGACTGTGGTCCCAGCTCTCTTCAGGTCATTGACCAGGTCCTGCCGTGTAGTTCTGGGCTGATCCCTCACCTTCCTCATGATCGTTGATGCCCCACGAGGTGAGATCTTGCATGGAGCCCCAGACCGAAGGAGATTGACCGTCATCTTGAACTTCTTCCTTTTTCTAATAATTGCGCCAACAGCAAGCTGCTTGCCTATTGTCCTGTAGCCCATCCCAGCCTTGTGCAGGTCTACAATTGCATCCCTGATGTCCTTACATGGCTCTCTGGTCTTGGCCATTGTGGAGAGGTTGGAGTCTGTTTGATTGAGTGTGTGGGCAGGTGTCGTTTATACAGGTAACGAGTTCAAACAGTTGCAGTTAATAAAGGTAATGAGTGGAGAACTGGAGGGCTTCTTAAAGAAAAACATACAGGTCTGTGAGAGCCGTAATTCTTACAGGTTGGTAGGTGATCAAATACTTATCTCATGCAATAAAATGCAAATTAACTGTTTAAAATCATTCAATGTGATTTTCTGGATTTTTGTTTTAGATTCCGTCTCTCACAGTTGAAGTCTACCCATGGTATAGACCTCTACATGCTTTGTAAGTAGGAAAACCTGCAAAATCAGCAGTGTATTGAGCAATTGCTAGCAAGTCTGCCAAACCCATTTCATTTCATGGAATTAGTACGGGGGCCCATGGGTGCACAACACAACAACATTAACAAAAATGAAACATTTATTAAAACGCTGCATTTCAGAAAACGATAAACTACCCACAACACAACAACATTAAGTCACACCACAACAGCATTAAACCATAACAGCATTAGTCCTGAACACAACAACATTAGCCCAAATCACATTTGCAGAAACACTGCATTTTAAGTTACTCCAAACAGAAGTGCTCCAGACCAGTCGAGGCAGTGCCAAGTGGAATTGGTTGGGTTTCCAACAAAATATATATTTAACTTCAAACAGGGGGACAGACTTCGGGTGCTCTTATGTTATTGTTGTCATTATTACCTAGCTCTGGTGAACCCTTATCAGAGTACCTTTGTGCAACGAGTAAGATTACATTTCTGCCCTGTGAAGGAAGTAGTAATGAACATTGATTCCCGATCTATAACAAAGTCAGAAAAAAGGTGGTTGGTGGCAGTACATTGTGATATTAACATGTCAAAAAGATGTGCAAGACACATTTAATCACAAATGTCTTCGCTAAGGGGAAAGTTGGAGTGTGGTGGTACCCAAAAAAGTGTGGTTTCTAGTGTGGTCTTTGCATGGAATAGTCATATTCAAAACAGACCTGGAAAGGCAAACGAAACCCCCTGCCCCTACAGAGGAAGACAAACAAGGTGAGAAATGTTCGCTTACATCGATGGACTGTTCAGTTTCTGATCCAATCTAGAGGCATGATTACTGTGCAGGCCCTGATCCCACAGCCCTGGATGTGGCTTTAATAATGGTGAACAAGGACATTCAGGTGCTTCAAACAAAGCTGGAAAACCTGACAACACCACCACTTTCATGAACAGTGGCTTAATGGGATCTGACGAAGACAAATGGGTTTTTACACAAGGTATGATAACTGTTTGCTATGCAACAATCCCAAAGTCCTCCTGTATATCCTACTGTGTTATTCAAAATTAGGACACCATATCTTACCAAAGGTAAGCCTAATGAATTAATATTATCTTAGCATTAGGCATGCACTGCAGTATTAAAACTGTTTAAAATATTTATTATATATATATCTGAAAGAATCACACATTTTGGGAATGACACCACATGGAGCTGTCACTTTTGTATCCTTATTGTATCCTGGTTATGTGAGTGACAAGGATATTGTTTGGTAGACAGGATTTTTTTCCTAACTAATCCCTGATCATGGCCTTTGTGGTGGATGAGGGCTACCTTGTGGATGATCTTGTTCCGTGCAAGATCTGTAGGCCAGCTTTCTGCCGAGGCACACAGATGCCAGCGCATGGGGTTAGGGAGACCCTATCCATTACCAGGCTAAGGGTGCATGTCAAAAGAATGATTCAGAGAGTAAAGGAGCAGAAGCTGTTTGACACAGTCATCCCTCTTATATTCTAAGGTAGCATCAACCAACTATTTGCATTGTCATGCTTGTTGGTCAACAATCAAAATGGACCATTGGTCAGAGCCAAGCCAGCATTAATATACATTGGTTTTTGGTTTGGGTCACTCCGACTTGGAGCAATTGTTAGGGAGATGCTTTGGTGATCCATGCATCAGTATTCAAATAAATACTAATTGTTCATATTAATTTGTAACAACTGAACTAGCACTCAAGCAAGGGGATATATTCAGTTGCGAGACTGACTTTTCGGCAATTAGTGGTAAAAATGAGTGGTCATCTATCTCTCGAATAGTGTTTGAAACATGATCTTTATACATCCTCTCAACTAGAATGTCCTCCTGAGCACAGATGTCATTCAGTGCTGCTGCTCTGCTCCCTTGTAACAGCCTGGATTTTGTGACAACTCACAGGTTGTCTATAATGCTTTGTCGTGGAGTTGCTCTTGATGAGTAAGGATGTAGACACACTGAGAAGACTGAAGCATGCAGCCGTCTAATGAAAGTGGTGTAGGAGGATTTACAAACTTCAAATATCACATTACTAAAACATTGATTTGAGGTACTTCTATCGTTACCTTATTCCATTAGCACACAAGTTAGTTGGTTTCCGGACTTCCATGCTATCAACTGGACCAGGCTTCACACCCTAAAGAACAGAGACTAACAATCTTTTACAACAGACTTACTCTTACATAGGATAACTAATGTATGTACATTGTTCTTGGCTTGTGCCAATGCTGTTCTGTCTCTGCACAGCTGTGAACAAGTGGTTCAGCAAGAGTGTTGAGTAGTGAGAAGTGTGCCATCTGGTAAAGCTGACCAACCAGGTGGTTGCACATAGCACTTCCTGCAACTCAGGAGCAGTGGCTTCTTACCACTATCACTGGTACAGAGTGATATAACACCTATGAAGTGAAAAACATTATGAAGTGCAGAAATGAAGAGAACATTTAATTTACCAGAATGTATTCAGATTAGGACTGACGAGGTGCACAGCTCAGGCCCTAAAGGTAGGTCATAAAGACAACTGGAGCAGGTTAAAGGTTTTGTTCCTTGTTCAACAACCCTCAGTATTTTATACTCGTTAGAATTATACGATAATCAAGTGATAAGATTTGATGTAAACACTGTCTCCTACATATGTTGACCTGAATTAGTGTTCTACAGAATAAGTTCTTAGCAATGTTGCTAGTATCCACAGTACCTATGATCTTTCCCAGCTTGCATGCTGTGCAGCTTTATGTTCTGTCAGTGTTTATTTGTTATATACTGTGCAGAATATATGATATAAAACATTGTTAGGCATTACAGCTTGTTGGCATAATTATATTGCAAGCAAATACAAATACAAACACTTTCAGCTAGAATCCCTGTAAGATTGTTAACATGAACTAGCTAAAGTTAATTTCAGGTTCGCTGAGCAGCTAAGAAGTTGAATGTGTGATTGCAAATCGGTCATTGCCTTGGCACTTACATTCATAGTTCTCTATGTAGCTTCCTATGTACATCTTGAACCTGTTTTCCTTCTTCCTATCTAGCTTGAGTCTTGGAGGCAGATTTGAGTCTTCGATGTACATCATTAATGTTACGTTTTATTTCAGACTTACTATAATGTAGAAACTGAAGGTTATAGCCTGCAAAGTTTTCGTCTCCACGGAATGATTCATAATGTATACTTTGCTTTGCCTGTGAGGAGATCTGAACATGGGACCTATGGATTGCAGGTTCGCTTTACTAACCTCTCACTCACTCACACACTCAGTAAGAGACATTCGCTCTCTTTTGCCAGACCACGTGGTGCTGGTTAAGATGTGTTATTATTTCCGTCCAATCTTACACAATCTGAAAAACAACCCATTGGTTTGGAACAAAGCTTCACTGGTTTCCATAATATCTAGTACTTTTTTATGAAACGAGAATAGTTTTTCCAGTCTGGACGGATTTTATCCTGCAGTTAGATACAGCTTTGACAGTGTCGTAACGGCTGGTGTACAGCGATGGAGGACAAACCAGGAGCAGGCAGGGGTAGTAGTCTGGGTACTCTTTAATATATAAACAAACACAAAACACCAGAACAGAAAACACAGAGTACCGAAGCAAAACTACTAAATGAAAGCGAGCACATAGAAACAACACTCACCACTGACTTCATACAACACAGTGACATGGAAAATTGACTAACACCTGAGGGGCGCAGAGGAGAAACATTTAAACACATACTAATGGATTGATTGGGACCTGGTGTGAACATTGATTGACAAGACAAGACAAATGAATGGGACCGGGATGAGTTCATGACTGTTGGTAAGATGGAATGCGGGAGATGGCGGAGCAGTTCGTCACCTCACCGTCACACTCAGTAACTACCATAGGCCTTATGGTCTGTTTGTTTGACATGCATTTAATGTGTTTCCATATTTAATAAAAACATTTTAATCAATTTTTTGTTGGTCAGTCATTCTTCAATATTCATACTTACATTGTCTATGAATAATAAATGTTAATGTAAGATATTTAAGCAAATAGGCTTGAAAGGGTGCAGTGTATGACCAATATACGACAACAAAGGTCTGTTCTTAGGCACAGTGTGACGCAGAATGTCTGGATACAGTTTGTTGACTGTACAGTATATCAGTCAGACACCTGAAACTTCCTGTGTTATAACTAATATAAACCTGCTAATTACCCGATCTTATAGCTAATCAACGAAACCCAGCTTATAATTATATACAACTCAGCTGATATAAAGTAAACAGCATTAAGATCATCATGTCATCACAGATGTAAAAACACAGTTCACACTAAGTACTAGTGTTTCAGATTAAATTTCAGATTGTAGAGTTTTTATTGTTGCACCAGTCTGACAATGTTGCTGATGCTAGATTCTAAGGAAAAACCATGATCCCATAATGAGTGTGTGGTACACAGGTCCAGGCATTCATGTGATTGTCATAGTTAAACAAACTAGACTAGAACAAAATATGGTTTACTGGTAGTTGAGTGTTAGGCTTGTCCTCAATTTCATCAGAAGTTTTGTCAGGCTGTCCACTCAATTCATACCTGGTAAGTTGTGTTCACCTAATACTTGAAATACTTGTCTACACACATTTCAAATTGAACACTGATTTCTGTGTGTATAATCTACAGAGGTTTTCCTTTGTCATCTATAAATATTCTGTAATGTTCTCTGAGTGTTTTCTGTTCATCAAATAAATTTTATAGAACACTTTTTGCATTGGCAGTGTTCACAAAGTGCATATACACAAAAATACTTGGGGCACACACAGTGACTATGAAAAAACAGTTGGAATGGAACCTAGGAAGAAACTTAGAGAGGAGACAGATTCTGAGTGGTCCTTCTCTGGCTGTGCTGTGTGAAAGTCATAAGAATACATTTTTTTGGACAATATTTTTGAATGGTGGAGACCAGGTGGAGACAGAGGACACCTGGTTACCTACTGTATCATCACTGTGTATATCTGCAAAACAACCAGGTGGACTTTGTGCAGGGACAGCGTGGAGTAGTCCTACCAAGTAATCCTAAAACATGGCCCAAGGACTTAGGTTCTCTTTAGATTCAACAAGACACCACAGTAATTGACAATTAACAGGTGCCTGTGCAACACATTTAAATCAACATGTAGTCACCCATCCCAAGACCGACCCGGCCCCACCTTGCTTTACTTCAGAGGCAAACCAGCAGTGGGATGCACAGAACTTCCATAGACATATAGACAGAACTTACTCAATTTGCCATGCTTGACATTTTTTATAATATTCACCAAATCATACAGTTATAGGTAAAGGAGAATCCAAAACAATGTACTTATTCTGCCATACAAACACACTGGTTGGAAGAAGAATTGAATCATGGCCTGACATCCTAATCTCTCCTACAAGGCAACCTTTATAACAAAAGCAGTACATATATTTTGTGTAAATTAAGCTTACACTGTCAGCATTCATACCTTATACAGAAGGGTTGGTGGTTAGGCTACCAGCTCTGCTGGGCATTTTTGACTGTTGCATCTCCAACGGATGCCTATATACCAGCTACATGATGATCAAAATGTTCTGTATTGGGCACCGGTTCTTCACGCTTCCTGGTCCATCAATCTCCCAGGGGAACATATAAAGTACAATCATTTGCAAAACTAGTCAGTACTCAAGTAATTGGCTAACATGGATCATTTATTACATATGCCGAACTCTGGAAATACAACTCTGCAGATCTACCGCACTTACAAATCTTTATGCTACTTAATTTATTTGACACGTCCCCATCAGAAATGATTGAGATCTCAAGTGAAAGTGAGTTGTATCTGTAGATCGCAGTTCTTGTATTTGGTTATTTGTCTGCACAAATAAGGAGTTGCATGTTTAATTTTTAAGTTGTGTTTGTATACATATTTGTGGAATACTTGCAGGATAAAATGTGTACAGACGCAAAATGTTAATTCTTGCAAGACTAATAAATCATTTACAGATCTTTTAGTACAACTACGAAATGCAAAACATGTCGCCTGGATTGTGATGTACAGACGTGCACATCACTGTAGTTGCCCACATGACATTAGGATAGTAATTTGAGGCCATATACAGGCATATGATTTCAATAAAACATCTAAATCGTATTTAACATTAACACTTATATCTTAACTCTGAACTGTAGTGCTGCTAAACTAGCCTGTGAACACACAAGAACGCTATGACTATTCTATGAAGAACTTCGTGGTATGAACAAAACGAGAAATAGAAATGAAAAAAGGAGAAATATTTTATTTTTATTTTACCATTATTTAGACGTTTTCTGATTGGTCAATATTCGTTTGATATCGAAAATCAAGTATTGCAAGTCAAATATAAAACAAATGTTTTTCTATTGATCTGTTTTCCTATATTATGACATAATCCAATGACCAAAATGTACACGGACCTTGCGCAGTACTCAATCCAATTGTATATAGTTCACAGTCGTCATTGTACGATTATCTTTGGAAGAGGTATTCACGATCAAACTCCGAACATCAAATATAAAACCAAATTT